>WNWK01026966.1:0-26792 GCA_009830355.1 Cherax destructor | reverse complement strand
ATCCAGTCGAAGCCCTTTGCCCAAAAGGTTTGGACAAATGTTGAAGAATCCCCGTATAAGCCCCAAGAATTGCTGTTCGACAGTTTAGATGAATGGTTCAGAGAACCGACAAGTTGTTAAAATAGACACATATGCAACACTTGGGTATCTTTATTGAAAACTTTCCCCACTGTGTGGCGACTCACCGGGGGACTGATTACCTCAAACTCCTCCTTTTATTACTACTTTCTTCTTTGTTTTGGGACATGAAGCCACTGTGTGGGAAACGTTTCTCAATAAAGATACCCAAGGTTGCATATGTGTCTATTTTAACAACTTGTCGTTCTCTGAACCATTCTTCAAGATATAAGGTATTTGACAGAGTTCATGGCAATTTGTACCTTAGTCAAATACAAATGCAATTAATTGAACTATGGTAGTTTTATAAAGCTGGGAATAAAGGAGCTAGGAAAATAATAGCAAAAAATTTAAAAGTAAAGTAAATTAGTACCTGAGTTAGCACCTTAATTATTATAAAAAAAATTAATATAAGAACTGGGCGTTAGTTTTTTAAAAAAAAAAACTAGGTAATATAATAGAAACAAAAGAGTAAAACACTTTCCCCGAATTAGCCCCTTTAAATTATGAGAACACTTTGGGGGAATATAATATAAACAAAAATAGTAAAACACTTTAGCACCAGAATTAGCACCTTAATTATCTTTTAAACTTCAAGTAAAGGAGTTTTTGGGATAAAAGGCAGTACAGGTATTGATTTTTGGGAACTATTTCAAGAGAATATATAAATGGGGATTAAATTAAATGGACAGATATAAATATGATAAAAAATTAACTTAGAAGCAAGATTTGTTTTATATTAAAAAGTTGAAAATAATAGCACAAAAAGTAAAGAAATGGATGAGGTATTTGGGTTTACTAGTATAAAGTTATACAAAAATTTCACAAAGTAGAGTAACATACACTAATACAGCACATATATTATGTGTTGAGGACAATAGGCTAATCAGTAATGGTAATGTCAGCTTGTCTAAGGAAGTTGGTGAGATCACGTTCGTTTGATATAGAAAATTGCTGACCTGTTGATACTTTTCGAACTAGTATTTTCCCATCACGAGCGAAGCTCTGATGGATTTTGTTCTCCAGTTTAAGTTTTCTCAGCCTAAACAGAAGGTTTTGACGTTTCCTGGTTAGGCCTCGTTGATGTAAACTCCATTTTTCACTGTAATTGATGATCATTGTCTGATCATTATACTAGGTTTACCTTGTTTACCTAGCAATCGTGTTTCTTTGATTTCATTACTTTGCACATTAACTCGTAGGTGGTCTTGCAATATGTTGATAGCAGTTTCCTTGCACTGGGATTGAGTTATGTCTCTGGGAATGTGGTTGCTGTTTATTATAACTGCATCAGACAAGTTATCTTGTTCGGTTTTGTCATCTTGAAAATCAAGATATTCATCCAGTCGAGTGTGCATGTTGTTATTCCAGTCCTTGATTGCTTCTTCCACCTTCATATTCAGAGTTGTTATTTGATCGGTGTGACTGGTTATAACTGTTTGTAGAGTATTTTGTGTGTCAGTACTTCCCGATGTAATCTTCTCTTCAAGGTTTTGGATCTTGATCTCGAGATTAGTTAGCTTGGATTCATATTTCACTAGTTTTGCTTTGATGTCTTTGTTTTCAGCTTCAAGGGCAATGATGTATTCCCTAATAGTATCAGGAGTAGTCATACCTTGGTGCCCAGGATGGAATCCTACGAAGCTGGTGGGGTTGGTGGGAGAGTCAGCCATGGTGGGTGATGTTATTGTTGTCGTCGGGGCCCGGGCGGGGGTGTGGGGGGTTGTTGATGCACCGGCTTTCTGTTGTGTAGACATGTTGTGTTTCAAAGTCCTTACTTAGCGTTGGTTTCTTGTTACTGTTGTTGGTTCCTCTGCGATTTCCGCTCATAGTATCACTAGTGAAGCTATGGAGGAGGGTTTATTTCCTTTAGCTTGGGTTAGGCGTTCGTCTGACAGCATGGGCGATGTTTGGGTTTGCAGGGCTGTCTTAATTAGATCTTCAATTTTGTTAAGGTTTGGGTAGCATTTCTAGTATTCTAGTACGTGGGTTTGTGCAGTTGTACCTTCAATTAGGCCATCACAAGCTTTGATGAGCGCTGAGTTTTTTGGAGAATAAGGGCTGCTAGGATGCTGCTTCTGCCGCTGCCTCTGCCGCTCAAATGGAATGAATAATACAAGAAATAGTAATAAAAAATCGGAAAAAAACCGAAAAAAATTACGGGATGCAAGCAGTCATGTTGGTGGCGCCGATGTCAGCATATATGATATAAATGGCTATAATTCCTTGTAGAAACGTCGTAGGACATTGATTCTGGTACCATTGTGTTGCCGGAGAGTTGGGCTATTTTTCAATACCCATAACTCAATTTTCATATTTTTTCGAATATTTTTTTTTCGCTCGCGTGACACGCGTGGTGGGAGATGTTATGCCTCCCCTTAAGTCTTGAACATGTACTGACTAGAGCAGAGGAGAGAGAAATACATAATATATACCTGGAAAATACTCAAAATCTGCTTATTACCATATCAACATACTGGAGTGAGAGATATGGGAGGAAGTGTAAAATAAACCCAGTGAGGAGCAGGGGTGCGGTGGGGACAATAAGAGAACACTGTATCAACATCCAGGGTCCCAGACTATTTAACATCTTACCAGAAGATATCAGAAACATGGTTGGAATCAGTACTGGACAAGTACCTTCACCAGGTGCCAGATCAACCAGGATGTGACAAATATGTGAGGCAGCAGGCCTCCAGCAGCAACAGCCTGGTTGAGCAGGCAAGCACTAGACGAGCCTTGCCTATGGCCGGGCTTCAATAATATTGAGACTTTAGATAATCATCAAAGGTATATCAAAGGTATACATGAATAAGATACAGGACTGGTCTGACTATTGGTATTTAACCCCAACAAATGAAAAGATATGGAAAATGAAGGGCAAAACATTACAGAAACGTCGCATAAGCGTGTGGGATAAACGTTGCAAACACCTGAAGGAGGAGGACATCGGGTTGAGGCTGGCACTGAGCATAGTGCCTGAGCCGCACACCTGAATAACAAATGGACATCTGAGGAACCTAAGTTGAGTTTTCAGGAATCTTAACAAGGAATAATTCACTGTACATCATATGTAGGACCCATATTGGAGTATGCTGCAGCAACATGGTGTAATGAAGCAAATCAGCCCCTCAAGCATTATTTATGTAAGGTGTGATAAATATTAGTTGTGAAAATTTCATGACTGTCCTCACTTATATTTCTCGTCTATATCCT
The DNA here is from genome assembly GCA_009830355.1 of Cherax destructor. Lineage (NCBI taxonomy): Eukaryota > Metazoa > Arthropoda > Malacostraca > Decapoda > Parastacidae > Cherax > Cherax destructor. The sequence continues at coordinate 23,459 of WNWK01026966.1, read as the reverse complement.
TATCTATTTACCATGTGCATAGTTCTGTAACTCAGGGGAAAGAAATAAATGCTGTTAATTAACTCAAGAAATGTATTTGAACTGTGATTATCTTCGCATTCTGTTGCTCTGTTATTGTATGTTCCAATATGTTTTCTCTAGAATTTTTGTTAATCTGTAATATAGTGTATAACATTAATTTTCTTTGTGTCTGATTGTTTTTCTAGTATTAGTATTCATTGTAATAATTATTGTGAGTAGAAATAAGGTTTATAGAGGCACGGTGACCTTCTTGTGTAGAAATTTGTAAAGAGTTTGTGTACATGAGAGGGAGTTCTATTCAAAACAAGGGAGGGAACACATGGAAGAGTTCCCATGACCACTCTCACACCTTTGTCAGCTTAAGAAGCCTTTTCAACTTCCCATATTGATTATACTGCTGCTAACAAGTGAGTGCATAATCTGTGTTGAGAGAGATAAGTAGAGAAGATCAAATATTGTTACAATGCAGTCTTTTGTGTTATAGCCATTGGAGGAACAAGCCTCCAGCCGGCATATCTTGTATCACTCTAAGAAAAGGCCTATTAACTGTGTATACCTTGTAACTTGCCTTATTATGATAGTTAAATGATACCTGTATATGGTATGATTAGAGTAAATTGTAAGAATAATGATAATTTAAGGTGTAATGACTAGTATTTTTGACCATGTGATCTACCCCAATACTTATTATTTCTAACCTATATCTTATTCCTAACCTATCTTTTATGCTAATACTCTTTTATTAAATATCTACTACTTATGTTTAACTATGCTTATTTCCTGTAATTTATCTGTCACATGTAACTTGACTTAATCTAGCTTACCTGTGTCTTTGCTACCTTGTACCACTATTTTATTTTCTCTGTCTTATTCATACTGTCTATGTTTCATGTTTGTTCTGTGCATAATATATATGTTCATTCTTTTTTTTGTGTATTATAATTGTGTTAAGTTATACTGTTTGTTTACTGTATTTCAGCTGTTTTATTTTTATGTAAAATCTTGAATTGTTTTTGATATGCCATTTTTTATTGTTTTCATAATTTGTTAAATTATATTCCATTCTTATATATTTTTTCAAGATCTTGTTTTGTTTGTAGAAGTTCTTGTTTGTGTATTTTGTGACTAAACCTGAAAATGATTTTTAGGTCTTAGCAGCAACCAGGCACCCCCCAAAGAGATGCCTCAAGAGTAGGAGCAGACTTGGGGTTAGCAACCAGGCACCCCCCAAAGATATGCCTCCAAAGTAGGAGGGATCCACCAGAGATACTGAGGAGAGGAGAGTGCTAGAAACACCTTGAACACTATAGTCCTGGAGGATCAGACCAGGCTTGTAATCTGGGATTTGGAAGGTCTCAGGAGCATCCTGAGGCAGGAATGTATCAAGGAAATGTAAATCTCAGTATGGAAAAGCTATGTGGGGAGGGAGTGTTAACATCAGTAAGCAAGGCTTACTCTAAGAATTAAGTATTTGCTATTACAATTGTTTTTTTGTGTGCCAACACTTTCTGATACCCTTGTAATGTGTTTATTAAATTGTAAGTGGTTATGTCTGGGTATGTTTTACTTCCACCTTTGAGTCATGTATACAAGGTGTCCATGTGTCAGAGACTAAATTAAATAAACTATTGATGTTATCACTTTTCTGTGGAGAGTCAAGCCCCTGATAAGGTGCCTACTGCTCGTGTTTTCAGGCCATGCTACCCTAAGAGCCAGTACTTATCAGGACCCCTATCTTGTTTTAACTATCCTGTATTATTTCTCACTGGGTTTTCTCCTGCTCTAACCCAAACTTATTGGTTTTCTCCCTTCTCCTATGACTATCGTTTCTTTTATCCCTTCCACTATTAAAAGAGCAGGTGGTGGCAGCATACTCCCAAGAGAATAGACCGCTACCGTCTATTCTCCCATATTCTAGTAATGTTCCCTTTTTATTTGATCTCTATATTCTCCTATTTTTTTGTCCACTCCGAGTCTCTACCTGAGGGAACAGACAATATGGCATCGTCTGGTGTTCTGTCGACCCCAGGGTGGGGCTGGGGTGGTATTTGCCGCATTTCAATGGAACCCACACCACAGCAAGCATGCCCTGAAAGTGATGCTGCAGCAACATGGAATCCACACCACAGCAAGCATGCCCTGAAAGTGAATAATGTGAAGAGGTTTGGAACGAGAATTTCTCCTGAAGCTGAGGAGAAACAACGAGAAAAAAAAAAAATGAATTATACTTGATGACACTCAGAGGACAGAACCAGGGTGACATGATAACTAAATACTGAATGGTACTGATAGGGTGAACAGAAACATTTATTAGTTCAAAAGGCTGGAAACAGGTACACAAGGGCACAACTGCATACCTGGAGAGGGTTTCGGGGGACAACGCTCCCACGGCCCTGTCTGTGACCAGGCCTGCATGATGACTAACAGGAATAATCGTAAATATTTATTCATCCCCAGAGTGGTCAACAAGTTTAACAAAGTGCTAGAGGTAGGATCCATCTACATATTGTAGATAGGGTTCATGATGAAAGGAGTGAACCATGTAGTAGCCAGTTGAGGGGAGGGGATCAGGAGCTGAGACTCAACCCCTGAAACTGCAAATTGGGTACCAATAGGTTAGTACATATGTACACTTTAGTAACACGGAAACATATACTGTACAAATCAGTGAATCTGACAAATCGTAGAATTTGATAAGAAATTCTTCCACAGCATTTGGTGATCTGGCCACTGACGCCTTCAGGGCTGGACCTGGATCTCACGATACTGCCACAGTCTCTGAAGTCGGTCGGTTACTCCACACACATCGTAGGCAAGTGAGTATTTCAGCAACTGTTGCATATGTGCTTGTGATCTGGTCCGTACGTGAATGTGGTCTCCCAGTTAGTACATCAGAGTGATCTTCTGGTTCGTTTGGTCTCTCAGTTAGTACATCAGAGAGATCTTCTGGTTCGTGTGGTCTCCCAGTTAGTACATCATCTGGTTCGTGTGGTCTCCCAGTTAGTACATCATCTGGTTCGTGTGGTCTCCCAGTTAGTACATCATATGGTTCGTGTGGTCTCCCAGTTAGTACATCATCTGGTTCGTGTGGTCTCCCAGTTAGTACATCATCTGGTTCGTGTGGTCTCCCAGTTAGTACATCATCTGGTTCGTGTGGTCTCCCAGTTAGTACATCATCTGGTTCGTGTGGTCTCCCAGTTAGTACATCAGTTATCTTCTAGTTCGTGCGGTCTCCCAGTTAGTACATCAGTTATCTTCTAGTTCGTGCGGTCTCCCAGTTAGTACATCAGTTATCTTCTAGTTCGTGCGGTCTCCCAGTTAGTACATCGGAGTCGTCTTCTGGTTCGTGTTTCAGCATGTCGTTTTCTTCTTGGTGCATCAATGTTGTCTTCTAGTTTATATGTCAGTGTAGTTGTCTGGTTCGTGTGTCACTTTTGTCTGGTTCGTGTGTCAGTGTCGTCTGGTTTGTGTATCAGTGTTAACCGGTTTGTGTATCACTCTTGAGTTCTGGTTCATACGTCATCGTTGTTTGGGTCGTGCTTGTGTGTTATCTGGTTCGTGAGGTTGTCTTCTAGTTCGTGAGTTATTGCGGTTTTCTGGTTCATTTACCAGTGTTGTCTGGTTAACGTGTCAGTGTTAGTGTTAACGTGTCAGTGTTAGTTTTAACTGGTTCATGCCTCATTGTTCTTCGATTCGTTCGTTAGCATAGTTTTATTTTATTTAGAACAGGGTACAACGTACATTGCACAATAATACAAAGCCAATAACAGTAAATTATCCAATAGAACACACATATACAACAAGCTCCCAAACAATGTGATTGCAAATGTTAGAACATAAGGAGCACACACATTAGATAACATTAAACACAAAATATATTTTAACATGTCCTACCGAGATAAGACTATCGCACATTCACAAACGACTCAATGAAAAACATTGACAAAACGCCACAAATCAATGGCATTCATATGTAATAAATACAGTGACAACGTACATAACCTATCAATACATTTCCAAGAACATTAACCACTAGAACACATATAAACAATTATATACCACACTATGTGGTTTGCAATATCAAAACATAAGGAACACCCTTAGTAAAATAATATTAAACATATCTAACTGTTAACACGTTCTGTAAACATGCCTGATCCTCTACCCCCCTTCCTGGTGCATGCCACACCATAAGGAAAAAGCCCCTTTCCCTCCTTGACCCTCCTCCAGACCTGTCAAATGTCAACCCCTTCATGTACTTGTGTATGATCATATTACCTTACCTGTAACATACAAGACAGTGTGTCCTCCAAAGTGGCTTACCCTCCAGGTGTTCTGAACTCATGACACAGAGCACTCACACACCGTAAATACATGCCAACACACAACAATTGACCAAACACATCTATTAACTTACAAGAACAGGCATATGACCATGCCATTGCCTTCCCGCAAGACACAAGATACCATTGTGTCCTGCTTAACACATGTTACCATTAGAAACTACATGGAGCACATAACAGGCGTCTATATATTTGACCATGCCTGGACTCTTATGCACCCTCAACTACACACAGGCATCCCCACCAGTATACACACTATCCACAAACATTACCACATCTGTCCACACCGCAATCCGCCTCGCAATTACCCCCCCCCCTTAGTAGACGGAAAACCAGCCCATCGCTACCCCTTACCTTCACGCTCCCTTTAACCCCCACACTGTGAGGTTCCTATAACCCTCCAGTATGTCTACCTCCTATTTCCTTCCCATGATCTCTTTAGTATGGCACTTGGTCCTATTAAACCCTGCTATCATGACCTTAATGTGCTCATCAGCCCCCACATGTCTCATCACCCATGAATAATAAATGAAATCAGTGACCAAATACACTACTACCCTTTGGATCCGCTTATCCATAACCCTCACATCCAAACTTAAAGCCCTCAGCACCGAAAGGTTCCCCAGCGATCCTAACACATGACTAAACAACTCCCTTACCATCCCCTACCTATGGCAAAAATACACTACATGATAAGCAGTTGCTTCCTCCCCACACAACGCACAACCACTCCCTTCCACTAATCCCCTAGTATGCAACAATGCCCCGGATGGAAGTATTCCATGCAGGAACTTAAAAACTACCTCCCTCACCCTCGGATCAACCCTGGCTTCCCTCAACAAGCCCCACACTTCTCCCCAAGCATACATAGGGTATACACTCTCTACCACCACCACCACCCTTTCCATTCCCGCCACATCCAATACCCCAAGCCTCATCATCCCAGGGTCCCAAACCACTAACATAGATTGCACCATCGCCTCACAGTCCTTCAACTCCTTACCCTTCCACCATCTACCTATATCCTCATGAATCCTCCTCAGCCAACCCTCTCCCCTCCCTCTTTCCCTCATATAACACCTCTTCACATACACACTTTTTAACCGTCGATGCAAAGAAAAAGCCCCAGCCTTCCCCTGGCGATTGGGAGCGAGATCACCCCCCTACTTAACCACTCACAGCCCGAACCCCATATAAATCGAAATATTCTCCCCAATAACCTACACACATCACATCCCACCATCAGATATACAGACACCACATGCCACAGTTTACTATAGATCAATACATTAACCACTATTGCCCTCTGATGTAAAGGTAAATTCGCCAATCTCAGACTCATCAATCGGCTCAACGCCCCATCCATTACCTTCTTCGAATTCACCACTCGTGCCTCCTCACACACCCGCATGTATACCACACCGCAAATTTTCAACCTATCCACAATTTTCCCTACTGCCACTATGCCCACCCCCACCCTCCCCACCACATCCATGTACAACGATTTCTCCTCATTAATTCTCATACCTGTTGTGTCTCCAAAATCCCTCATCACCCCTAAATCCCTCCTATCCCTAACTAAAACCGTGGTATCATCCACATATCCCACGATACTCACTCCTTATCTCCCTATAGAGGGGATCCTGAACACAGGCGAACAACAACTGCGATATAGGACTCCCTGTCTCAATCCCCTAGCCATTGCAATATATCCCCCTAAAAATCCATTCACCTGCACATGCACACGCGCTCCCTCGTATAACGTTTGTTCCCATGCCACCACTTCAGCCCAGAACCCCTGCCAGCTCATGAATCTCCACAATGCCTCATGGTGAACACTATCATACGCGGCCTTCCAATCTATTGCTAAAACCCCGCCCTCCTCTTCCTCCCAATTCCGGTCAATGAAATCCCTGATATGCCCGTGTCCCTCATACATTGATCTGCCTGGAATCCCTAACTGTCCCTTGTCTATTACCCTGCCTACCACACTCTTCAGACGATTCGCCAATATTTTTGCATAGATCTTATAATCACAACACATTAGTGTGAGCACTCTATAATCGTTAATGGACACACGTGGTTCCCGCTTCGGTGCCAGCACTGCTACACCTGTCCACTGTATATCCCCTAATACCCTCCTATGCTTCATTTCATTAAACAAGACTACCAAAAACCCCTTTAATACTCCCCAATTTTCCACCTAAAACTCGCAAGGTAAACCATCTAAACTTGGAGACTTGCCTATGCACATGCCCATTAGAGCCCTCCATGCTTCCTCCTCTGTTATCAACCCTCCTAGATCCCTCCTATCATCATCGTCCAACTCACACCGAATCCCCCCTTCATCACACGTAACGCCTCATCCACTCCCCAAAAAACGCATCAATATATCCACTCATCCCCTCCGTTGTCTGCAACACCTGACCCTCCCTGTAACTGCCTAGGTCCATCCTCACCTAAATACTCATTATGCTCATAGCCTCTCTCTTATGCCACTACTCACGCAGGACACAGGCAGATGGTCTATCTCCCCTCATCACCCACTCCAATCCCCCAGCCACCCTCGCCCCATCAAAATGCTGATTTTGGATGTCCCTGATCCGCTCCTTCAAACCCGCAATAACGTTCACTGGATAGTTCTCCTGAACCCCCACATGACAATCCCATAACTGCTCTTCTAAATATCTCTGCAGCCCATATGATAACCTGCCTTTCTCCCTTCCACACCTTACATAAAACTATTTAATCTTTACCTTAGCCACTGTTTCCCACTATGAAATCATGTCTCCCCTGCTTCCCTGATCCCTCCACAAATTTCACCACAACTCTGAAAAACCCTCCCTCCCCCCCATTTAAGCAAACCCACATTCAACTTCCAATACCTCCATATCTTCTAGGTAAACCCTCCCATTCCAAATTCACTAATACCCCACGATGATCCGAGAATGCCATGTCCTGTCCACAGTTTCAAATCTCTGCACCTCAATCGCTCAATTCATGTATATCCTATCTAACCTCGCTACATACCCTCTCCTCACAAAAGTATATTCACCTCCTCCACCCCCTTTACGTCTCGTAACCCCACTCCATAGAGCAGGTCCCCCAATGACCCTACGACATGCCCCGCCTTTCGTGGCTCCACATCACGCAGGCTAATCACACAGTTCCCATCCCCACCCACAATCGACACCACTGGCATCGACCACAGGTGATACACTAGCTCATCCCTCACAAAACCACTTTTGACTCCCCCATCACCCTCTACCGGCCCAAATACACTCATAAAAACTACATGTTCCCTGCCCCATAAGCCCTCCACTCGAACGATCCTGCCATCCCCGCTCACTTCCCAGTGACTCACAACAAACGAGCTGGTTTCCCGAATCAAAACAGCTGCTCCTCCTTTCAACCTACATGTATACCCAACATACACTACATACCCTGCTATTACCAACTCACTACCCATCTTATAATTGTGCTCCTGCAGGCAAGCTACGTCCACCTGATAATGACCCAAAACCCCACCTAACCAATCTCTCTTTTGCACGTTACACAAACCATTAACTTTGACCATTGGATACTCTGACTCCTTTGTGGCACACCTTCGAGTCCCCACCTGGAATGCCCCCGGCATTCTTCAAGGGCCATTGACCTTTAGGCCCACCACTGCCCTCATGTACCACAGCTGCCCACAGCTTTTTGCCGGTCCTTTGTGCTGATGTTAGCACGTCCTCTAGATCCGACATTACAGCTGCTCTTTTCCTCGTACCTATTTCCACCTGTATGTCTACCACATGCACCTCCTCTGCATGTACATCCACATCCACTACGTGTGTATGGATGAACTCTCCGCTCATGGCCCCACCACTCGCCTGAACACACTCCACAGCCGTAGGCTCTTGAGTCAAACCCAAGGCTCTATCCACGCTCTCCTCTGTCATACTTAGGATGTCCTCCACCAAGGAATGTGTGGATTCCCTGCTGTCGCCATACACCCCCTCGGCAATGTCTCTGCCGCCCACAGCGTTCCACCCATTCATAGGCGAACTGTCAGGGAGGGTGGCACAGGCCGACACTTGCAAGTCGTCCTGCCCTCCCACCCCTCCCCGCTCTGCTTCCCTATCTGCCTCCTCAGTACTACAGTCACCTTGTTGCATATTCCACTGCTGCTTGCTACGCTGGTAATTAGCTCCTCTGGCCTCCTGCCTCCAGTCGCACTGGGACGCAATATGTCCATATCCCCCATATAGGCGACACGTCCGTTGTTGGCCTGCATATGTTACAAAAACTTGTGTGCAAAAGTCCTCTAATATTACGTAAGATGGGATGGGGTGCTTGAGAGACATCATCTAAACATAAGACCCATCCAGCAGCTCCACATACGGGCCCCTGGCCCAACGACCTTGCGTCACCACATGGATGGTCTCGTATTTATCAAATGCTGATGTCATATCGACAATGTCCACCTCAAACAGGACATTCCGAATTTTTACCCATGCATACCATCTTGAGACATCACATAGTTGCAAAGTAACACCAGGGTTTACGTACATGCTGCGTTCCTGATATTTGTCCACCACCATTTCTTAAACACATGTAGCTCCAAACTTCACAAAATGCGTGTAAGTCCATTCATGGCCACACCAGACAATACGTCGTTTTCTATACAATGAATGCTCCATAATATGTCATGCAGAAGCACATCAATATTCTCTGTAGTCACTGTTTCTTGGATCAAGTCCACACAAACTGTGTTGACCCTCCAAGCTTTTGCCAAACGCCACCAGGGGAGACAGCACACGTCCGCTCACCACCAAGGCGAACCTACAAAAAGCTTGGCATAGTTATGTCAGTGTTTCTTGGTTCGAGCAACAGTTTTGCCTGCTTTGTGAGTCAGAATTGCATACTTCATGAGTCAACGTTGTCTGGTTCCTGAATCCGAGTGATTTGGTTCACGAGTCAGTTTTGTATGGTTCATGCTTCAGTGTCATTCACTGATTCCTGCATCAGTGTGGTCTTCTGGTTTCGTGCATTGGTGTCATTTTCTAGTTCGAAAGTGATAAAAAAATGTGTAGAATTTTTAATAATTATTTCCTTTCAGTTTTTACGCAAGAAAATACTAGTGAATTTCCAGTAATAAACTATGCTGAACTGCGATATTAAGTTATGCATTATCCAAGTCGCTAGTAACATGGTTCTCAAACAAATAGACAAATTAAAACCTAATAAATCCCCAGGGCACTATCCGCAAGGGTTTTAAAGGAATGTAAGGTGGAACTTAGTGAACCATTTGCTAGTTTTTTCAACATATCTCTGCAAACTGGCACGGTGCCAGATAAGTGGAAAATGAAAAAGTGATACCTGTCTACAAAGCAGGAGACAGGTCCTTAGCTTCAAATTACAGATCAATAAGCCTAACATCCATAGTGGGAAAATTGATGGAATCTATAATTGCCGAGGTTATTCGTAGCCACCTTGAGAGACAATTTGAGTAATGAATCTCAGCACTATTTTACTAAGGGGTGTTCCTGCCTTACGAATTTACTAATTTTTTTCACTAAGGTATTGGAGGAGGTAGATCATGGTAATGAATATGATATTGTGTATATGAACTTCATTAAGGCTTTTGATAGAATTCCACATCAGAGACTACTGAGGAAAGTAGAGGCACACGGAATAGGAGAATTTTTTTCGTGGATAGAGGCATGGTTGACAGATAGGCAACAGAGAGTTTGCATAAACAAGGAGAAATCAGAGTGGGATGCGTCACGAGCTGTGTTCCACAGGAATCAGTTCTGAGCCCTTTGTTGTTCACAATTTACATACACGACATAGATGAGAGTATAAATAGCGACATAAAGTAATTCATTATGACGAGGACACTAAAATGTTCCAAGAAGATCTGAATAGACTGGTGCAGTGGTCAGTGAAGTGGTAGATGCAGTTTAACATAGACAAATGCAAAGTTCTTAGGGTTGGAAAGGTAAACAATAATGACACTTATAAGCTAAATAATGTAGATTTTACTATCTCTGATTGTGAAAAAGATTTGGGAGTTGTGGTTAGCAGTAATCTAACGCTGAGACTATAGTGCTTAAGTATTCGAAATAAAGCAAATAGAATTCTTGGCTTCATATCACGAAGTATAACTAAAAGGAGTCCGCAGGATATTCTTCAACTCTATATATCACTGGTTATGGTGCGCAGTTCTGGTGGCTGTATTACAGAACGGATATAACTGTGCTTGAAAACGTACAAAGTAAAATGACAAAGATATTCCCATGTATCAGAAATCTTCCCTATGAGAATAGACTGAGGCCCTGAAATCGCACTCTTTAGAAAGGCGTAGAATTAGGGATGATCTGATTGAGGTGTATAAATGGAAAACAGGAATAAATAAATGGAATGTAAATAATATGTTAAAATTATCTAACCAAGACAGGACTTGCAGCAATGGCTTCAAGTTGGAAAAATTTAGATTTTTAATTGATATAGTAAAGCACTAGTTTGGTAATAGGGTAGTGGATGAGTGGAACAAACTCCCGAGTAGCGTTATTGAAGCTAAAACCTTGTGTAGTTTTAACAATAGGTTAGATTAATACATGAGTAGGTGTGGGTGGGTGTGAGATCGACTTGCCTCCCACAGGCCAGTAGGCCTGCTGCAGTGCTTCATAATAATAATAATAATAATAATATCTTTATTTCTACAAGTACATGTACAAGGTATACATTCCTAGCTGACATCAATGACATACTAATGATGGGTAAACATAGAAAACCGTGTAAGGAAACACAGTCAATGTTTCTACCCTCGCCGTGAAGTGAGAGTGTTCGTCACAAGGCCACGGGCCACCCTCTTTCTTATGTTTCATTTCAATCATAGAAGAGCACAGTTAATCTTCCTACATATACATCGACTAGACAAAAGTAATACACATGTTACTGGTGGGTCACAGTGTTTGTGGGTTCCAGGTGGCATCTTGGTTTCTGCTCGTGGCAGTACACCCCGACCCAGCGAGGCTTCGACACCTTCTACGGTTATTACCAAGCTGGAGAGGACTACTACAGCCATATTTGTTCACCGCGTTACTTCGAGGATATAATTTGCGATGAGAGTAAGTCTACTTCTTTACTCACAAGCACAAAAATTAAAAATTTAGAAAGTCCGACGAGTCATTCTCTCCGTAAGTAATATCAAGTCAGAAGTGTTACCGAGAGATACGAGGTACCAAAAGTTTTTTTAATTTCAAATTTTTATATTGGTGAGATTTGTTCCAATTTGGTATTTCGATTTATATTCAACTAATTTAAGTATTAGGGGCGTATTGTGGTGTTGGCTCAGTTAAACGAAGATATGCAGTTGATCTCTTAATATTAGTAACAGACGCAGTAACATGTACAACTCATTAGAGATACAATGATATATGTTCATTCATTATTCAATATAATTTTCTGAAATCACTACTTCAAAGAACAGATATGAAACAGCCGCACCTATCTACGTGATATCCTTGATCACTTAACTCAGTATTGAATTACTGATCAACTAAAGTATCAAAATTGTTAATTGTCATTTCTAAATTTCTTTAGCTTCTCGTACCATACTTGTACTTTTACTATACTGATATATGTAACTCTCGTTATATATTATGTCATCTCTGTAGTTAACAATGATTGTCCAGATCATTCTAGTAGAACCTGTATTGTTTACTTATGTCAACTCTGTCAGTACTGATACCTGTCACTCTCGTCGTACTGATACTGTCACTCTCGTCAGTACGATACCTGTCACTCTCGTCAGTACGATAATGCACTGTCAGTACGATCCTGTACTCGTCAGTACTGATACCTGTCACTCGTCAGTACTGATACTGTCACTCTCGTCAGTACTGATACCTGTCACTTCGTCAGTCTGATACCTGTCACTCTCATCAGTACTGATACCTACTCTCGTCAGTACTGATACCTGTCACTCTGTCAGTACTGATCCTGTCACTTCGTCAGTACTGATACCTGTCACTCGTCAGTACTGATACCGTCACCTCGTCAGTACTGATACCTGTCACTCTCGTCAGTACTGATACCTGTCACTCTCGTCAGTACTGATACCTGTCACTCTCGTCAGTACTGATCCTGTCACCTCGTCAGTACTGATACCTGTCACTCTCGTCAGTACGATACTGTCACTCGTCAGTACTGATACCTGTCACTCTCGTCGTACTGATACCTGTCACTCTCGTCAGTACTGATACCTGTCACTCTCGTCAGTACTGATACCTGTCACTCGTCAGTACTGATACCTGTCACTCTCATCAGTACTGATACCTGTCACTCTCGTCAGTACTGATACCTGTCACTCTCGTCAGTACTGATACCTGTCACTCGTCAGTACTGATACCTGTCACTCTCGTCTGTACTGATACCTGTCACTCTCGTCAGTACAGATACCTGTCACTCGTCAGTACTGATACCTGTCACTTCGTCAGTACTGATACCTGTCACTCTCGTCTGTACTGATACCTGTCACTCTCGTCAGTACTGATACCTGTCACTCTCGTCAGTACTGATACATGTCACTCTCGTCAGAACTGATACATGTCACTCGTCAGTACTGATACCTGTCACTCTCGTCAGTACTGATACTGTCACTCTGTCAGTACTGATACCTGTCACTCTCGTCAGTACTGATACCTGTCACTCGTCAGTACGATACCTGTCACTCGTATCCGCTGATTCAACGTCCTCGTATCCTTCCCATTCGTATCTGTTATCGTCCGCGTATGATACGTACGGTTACTGTAGATGTTCATTGATTTTCAATATAGCATGTCAGTACGATACGTCCTCGTCAGACGTACGTACCTATATGATACTTAAATTTACTTTATATACTTCTAGATGACCGCCCGACGATGTACGGACGAACGCTCTCGTATCCTGTCTTCAGTTGATCTTCCTTCATATGTACTATCGTGTCGATACTTACTGTTGAATCCCAGAATCTTCATATGATAGTACTCTCGTATATATTGTCATCTCTACTGTCAGAATTGTCTGGTGACGTGTTACTTATCCTGCGTTGATCCACTCGTCGTACGATACTTCCGTCACCTTCGTCAGTACGACTGTCCGTCGTACATCCTGTCCCTCGTCAGTACATACCGTCATCTGATACGTCCTGTCATGATATCCTCGTCTTGTACTGTCCTTCTCGTACGATACCTCGTCAGTACGATACTACTCTGTCTGTATCACTCGTCGTACTGATCCTGTCACTCGTCGTACTGATACCTGTCACTCTCGTCTTGATACCTGTCACTCTCATCGTACTGATACACTGTCACTCGTCGTACTGATACCTGTCACTCTCGTCAGTACTGATACCTGTCACTCGTCAGTACTGATACCTATCACTCTCGTCAGACTGATCCTGTCACTCTCTGTATTGATACCTGTCACCTCGTCAGTACTGATCCGTCACTCTCGTCAGTACTGATACTGTACTCAGTACTGATACTGTCACTCGTCAGTACTGATCATTCACTCCGTCTGTACTGATACCTGTCACTCTGTCAGTACTGATACCTGTCACTCTCGTCAGTACTGATACCTGTCACCTCGTCAGATGACTGTCCTCGTCAGTACTGATACCTGTCCTCTGTCAGTACTGATATCACTCTCTCAGTACTGATACGTCACTCTCGTCAGTACTGATACCTGTCACTCTCGTCAGACTGATACCTGTCACTCTCGTATTACGATACCTGTCACTCGTCGTACTGATGCCTGTCACTCGTCGTACTGATACTGTCACTCTCGTCAGTACTGATACCTGTCACTCTCGTCAGTACAGATACATGTCACTCGTCAGTACTGATACCTGTCACTCTCGTCAGTACTGATACCTGTCACTCTCATCAGTACTGATACCTGTCACTCTCGTCAGTACTGATACCTCACACTCGTCAGTACTGATACCTGTCACTCTATCAGTACTGATACCTGTCACTCTCTCAGTCTGATACTGTCCTCCGTCGTACTGATCTCACTCGTCGTTGATACGTACCTCTGTCATGTACTGATACCTATCACTCGTCAGTACTGATCCTGTCACTCTCGTCATTGATACCTGTCACTCTCGTCAGTACTGATCCTGTCACTCTCGCAGATATGTCCTCTCGTATTGAACTGTCACTCTCGTCGTACTGATACCTGTCACCTCTCAGTACTGATACTGTCACTCGTCAGTACTGATACCTGTCACACTCGTCAGTACTGATACCTGTCACTCTCATCAGTACTGATACCTGTCACTCTCGTCAGTACTGATACCTGTCACTCTCGTCAGTACTGATACCTGTCACTCTCATCAGTACTGATACCTGTCACTCTCGTCTGTACTGATACCTGTCACTCTCGTCAGTACTGATACCTGTCACTCGTCAGTACTGATACCTGTCACTCTCGTCAGTATTGATACCTGTCACTCTCGTCTGTTCTGATACCTGTCACTCTCGTCAGTACTGATACCTGTCACTCTCGTCAGTACTGATACCTGTCACTCTCGTCAGTACTGATACCGTTCACTCTCGTCAGTACTGATACCTGTCACTCTCGTCAGTACTGATACCTGTCACTCTTGTCAGTACTGATACCTGTCACTCTCGTCAGTTATTTAAATCATAAACTGTCACTTGATATATTGGTGACAGTGTCACGCCCCATTTTACTAACCATTTAAATATAATTTTCTTGGCATTCTTCCTCTTTATTATATTACATACATGTCTGAGACATCTATTTAATGGTTCCCGTCTTATTGAATGGGATTCAGTGTTTTCACTCCAACCAATTTGGGATGCTCTTTCCGAAAGTAATTATGAATATAAGCTTATTCTACTTTTGCTACAAAGTTGTTGTTTTTAAGAATCATTGGTCTCCCACACAGTTCCTCTTCACTTCATACGTCGAACAACTGCTGTCGTCTAGGAATCCTGAGGACCCCATGTTCCTGTACCTACCCTTCCAAAGCGTCCATGCTCCTCTTCAGGTCCCAGAGGAATATACCGAACCCTACAGCTTCGTTAAGGATGAAAACCGCAGAATTAAACTCGGTGAGAATTGTCTGTCCTTCTATAATTTAGAAGAATTAATGATAGCAACTCTTATTGTTTAGCAGGATATGTTAATATATAATTCTATATAAAAAGAATTATTTAGAAACACCCACACACACACAGGAGCTATGACTCGACCCCTGCAACCACAACTAGGTGAGTACACACACACACACACACACACACACACACACACACACACAAAGAACCCAGGAAAATAAGGAGAGCAGTCGAAGAGCCAGGAATGAATATGCACAGGTAAGAAGGGAGGCCCAACGACAGTACAAAAATGACTAGCAGAGAAAGCCAAATCTGACCAGGTGACCAGGTCAAGGACCAGGTAATCAGGCTAAGGAAGGAAGGAGGAGAGATCACAAGAAACGACAGAGAAGTGTGTGAGGAACTCAACATGAGATTCAAAGAAGTGTTCACCGAGGAGACAGAAGGGACTCCAGAAAGACAGTGAGGTAGGGTACACCACCAAGTGTTAGACACAATACATACAACCGAGGAGGAAGTAAAGAGGCTGCTGAGTGAGCTAGATACCTCAAAGGCGACGGGCCCGGATAACATCTCTCCATGGGTCCTGAGAGAGGGAGCAGAGGCGCTATGTGTACCCCTAACAACAATATTCAACACATCTAACGAAACAGGGAGACTACCTGAGGTATGGAAGACAGCAAATATAGTCCCAATTTTTAAAAAAGGAGACAAACATGAAGCACTAAACTACAGACCAGTGTTACTGACACATATAGTATGTAAAGTCATGGAGAAAATTATCAGGAGAAGAGTGGTGGAACACCTAGAAAGGAATGAGCTTATCAACCACAGCCAACACGGTTTCAGGGACGGGAAATCCTGTGTCACAAGCCTACTAGAGTTATATGACAGGGTGACAGCAGTATGACAAGAGAGAGAGGGGTGGGTAGATTGCATTTTCTTGGACTGTAAGAAGGCGTTTTACACAGTTCCAAACAAGATATTTGTGCAAAAGCTGGAGAACCAGGCAGGGATAACAGGGAAGGCACTCCAATGGATCAGGGAATCCCTGTCAGGAAGACAGCAACGAGTCATGGTACGTGGAGAGGTGTCAGAGTGGGTGCCTGTGACGAGTGGGATTCCACAGGGGTCAGTCCTTGGACCGGTGCTGTTTCTGGTATTTGTGAACGACATGACGGAAGGATTAGCCTCCGAAGTGTCCCTGTTTGCAGATGATGTGAAGTTGATAAGAAGAATTCAATCAGACTAGGACCAGGCAGAACTACAAAGGGATCTGGACAGGCTGCAAGCCTAGTCCAACAATTGGCTCCTGGAGTTCAACCCTACCAAGTGCAAAGTCATGTAGATTGGGGAAGGGCAAAGAAGACTGCAGATGGAGTACAGTATAGGCGGCCAGAGGCTACAAACCTCACTTAAGGAAAAAGATCTTGGGGTGAGTATAACACCAGGTGCATCTCCTGAGGCACACATCAACCAAATAACTACTGCAGCATACGGGCGCCTAGCAAACCTAAGAACAGCATTTCGACATCTTAATAAGGAATCGTTCAGAACCCTGTACACTGTGTATGTTAGGCCCATACTATAGTATGCAGCACCAGTTTGGAACCCACACCTAGCCAAGCACATAAAGAAACTAGAGAAAGTGGAAAGGTTTGCATCAAGACTAGTCCCGGAGCTAAGGGGTATGTCCTACGAGGAGAGGTTAAGGGAAATCGACCTGATGACACTGGAGGACAGGAGAGATAGGGAGGACATGATAATGACATATAAAATACTGAGAGGAATTGACAAGGTGGACAGAGACAGAATGTTCCAGAGATGGGACACAGCAACAAGGGTTACAGTTATAGTTGAAGACTCAGATGAATCACGGGATGTTAGGAAGTATTTCTTCAGTCACAGAGTGGTCAGGAAGTTGAATACCTTGGGAAGTGATGTAGTGGAGGCAGAATCCATTCATAGCTTCAAGAGGAGGTATGATAAAGCTCATGGTGCAGAGAAAGTGACCCAGTAGCGGCCAGTGAAGAGGCTGGGCCAGGAGCTATGAATCTACCCCTGCAACCACAACTAGGTGAGCACAACTAGGTGCACACACACATAGCGTTCCGATATCTCAGTAAGGAATCTTTCAAGACACTGTACACCATGTACTTCAGGCCCATACTAGAGTATGCAGCACCAGTTTGGAACCCACACCTGGTCAAGCACGTCAAGAAATTAGAGAAAGTGCAAGGTTTACAACAAGGCTAGTTCCAGAGCTAAGGGGAATGTCCTACGAAGAAAAGTTAAGTGAAATTGGCTTGACGATACTTTAGGACAGGAGGGTTGGGGGAGACATGATAATGATATACAAAATACTGCGAGAAATTGACAAGGTGGACAGAGACTGGATGTTCCAGATATAGGACACAGAAACAAGGGGTCACTGGAAGTTGAAGATTCAGATGAGTCCAAGAGGTGTTAGGAAGTATTTCTTTAGTCATAGAGTTGTCAGGAAGTGGAATAGTCTGACAAGTGATGTAGTGAGGCAGGATCCATACATAGTTTTAAGACGACGTATGATAAAGCTCAGGGAGCTGTCACTACACAACAACACTGTCACTACCAACAACACTGTCACTACACAACACTGTCACTACAGAACAACACTGTCACTACACAACAACACTGTCACTACACAACACTGTCACTACACAACAACACTGTCACTACACAACAACACTGTCACTACACAACAACACTGTCACTACATAACACTGTCACTACACAACAACACTGTCACTACACAACAACACTGTCACTACACAACAACACTGTCACTACACAACAACACTGTCACTACACAACAACACTGTCACTACACAACAACACTGTCACTACACAACAACACTGTCACTACACAACAACACTGTCACTACACAACACTGTCACTACACAACAACACTGTCAATACACAACAACACTGTCACTACATAACAACACTGTCACTACACAACAACACTGTCACTACACAACAACACTGTCACTACACAACAACACTTAGGCGATCAGGAAAAGGCAGGGCCAGAAGCTATATCTCGACCCCTGCAACCACAAATAGGTGAGTGCACACACACACACAAACACACGCAGGTGCTGAGAATTCGAGTTGTTCTTAAAATTAGGCCTCAGGCTTTTAAGTTCTTTTTATGAGACCTTTTAAATCTCATTTTCCTGAGTTTGCAGATGAAATCTCGAAATATAAGGATGAGAGGTGAATGACATTTGATGTTTTCTTTTCCATCATGCAAGGGAATCTTATCAAATCAAATCAAATCAAAAAAATTTTTTCTAGTAATATTACAAAGTGGGGTATACTTATAGTATTAATACATTTTATGGGATAGATATTACAAGATGGCCAATAATATGCCTAGTCTTATGATAGTGACACAATGATTATACTGATATTAGGGTTAGGTAACTGCAGTGATTAACTAGGTTTACAAATTGAGGTTTACAAAATTAAGGTTTACAAAATTGAGGTATGAAATTTAAACATTTAAAATTTAGCAATTAGTTTAAGAAATTAACAATTAGTTTATATATTAATGGTAAAGGTGATGTATTGGTGATATATTGGGGTGTCTTAGGCAAACTTATGACTAGCTTCAGAATTAGGAAGCAATAGTTGTATTAGAATTTTGGTTAGTCATGTGCAAATTAAGGGGAATCACAGATATCAATAAGTGTATTTTGCTGGGGTATGTGCAAGATAAAGTAGTTTTCATGTGGTTAGCTACCGGTTGGGGGCGTAATGGGTAAGATGTTTTTTAACGGTGCTTTTGAAAATGGAGGTTGTGTCTGCAGTTCTAGAGTTTTCAGGCAGGGAGTTCCAGATTTTAGGCCCTTTTTATCACATTGAATTTTTGTATAGATTTGACGAACACGGGAATGTCAAAGAGATGTTTGTGTCTGTATTATGTCTATAGGTCCTGTCACAACTGTCAAGAAAGTGTTTTAGCTCAGGGTTAAAGTTGGAATTTATGGTTCTATAAATGTGATAGCAGAGTAGTAAAAATAGATGTTCTGAAAAGTGAGTAGGTTTAGGTCTTTGAAGAGTGGGGATGTGCTGCCTAGTGTTGGATTGCGTGATAATTCTTACTGCGGTTTTTGTTGGGTTATTATTGGCTTTAGGTGGGGAATTGCAGTTGATCCCCATGCACAAATGGCATATGTGAGGTGGGATAGATGAGTGAATAGTATAGTTAAGTATGGCTGATTGTGGTACATAATACCTTATCTTAACCCTTAAACTGTCCCATGATATCGTTCACTGCGAAAGTGACCGAATATTTTGAAAAAAATCGTTTTTTTTCTAAAAAAGAAGTGCACATTTTTATAAATAGGATAGGCTAAAAAAAAAACATTTTAGGGCCAGTACTTTTCCGAGATATAAGCCGGGTTGGTGCTAAATGATGTGGTGTCGGCAACATGGAGCACTCCGCTCAGGAAGCAAAAACATTTATGTTTTTTTCCTTTTTTTTCCATTTTCTGTTTTTTTCATGCTATGATAATAATTTTTTGATGGTTTCCTTCTTTTTTTTTCCAATTTTGTTACTGTTAGTAATCATCTGTCACAAACAAAATTTCACACTGATAAAAAAATTTGTACACCGGGTTCAATCATTTACTATTGTTTACATATAAAACAAGGTATTTGGTCCATTTATGTTTCTGGGCCCACCACTTTTGATACTAAAGAAGCATGGATTCATACAGGGGCCCCCCCCCTTTGCAAATGTCATGTGTTTTTTCCCCCGGGGGGGGTCCTGTGTCTGTAAAAACAAACTTTTTTTCTGGGGTACTTCTTTTTTGGAGTGATGGTAATGATATGGCGTGAAGTTGGGATTATTGGGGTGGGAAATTTAAATTTGTTGGGGGACAGGTCGTTTTTTGGGAGTGACAGGTCAATGTTGTGGGTGACAGGTCACTGTGGAGGGGGGTTAGGTGTAGTACCAATTTCCCCCATCTGTTGATGACATTTGGGGTGAATTCTGCAAAAGTTGTGTTTCCCCAGTTTTTATTTCATACATGTTGAAGGCATTAGCTTAAACCCCCAAAAAGGGGGGAAAAAAACCCCCTTTTTAAAAATAGCATTTGCGACTTACGACACAGTCAAAAAAGCCTATCATCATGTCACATTGTCGACTACCCCATATTGTTTGTATAATAGGAAACAGCTGGTTTTTCAAAGGTTGATTGTTGACTTGTTATTCTGTCTTTTTGTACCATCTCGTTTCTTGGATGGTTGACGCAATGTCATATCCCTTTTGTCATGCCATGGGGGGCCCCGGATGTTTGGCAAAAACGCCTGCACTACACTTCCTCCAGTGAACTTTGGATGTTTTTTTATTTTTTCCCATTTTTCCCCAATATATCAGTTTGTTAAACATGGGAAATCACAAGCAAGGGCTTGTGTACCAGTTGTCTGTAACAAAGGGCCCTTGCCAAGGTATGGCTGCATCATCTTGCAACATCACCGAAATCCCCAAAATCGCCGGGTATTAAAAAAAGGATTTTTACCTTTTAGATAATGACACCCAACCCAAAAAAGCCAAAATTTAAAAAAATTTTTAACCAAAGCGATTAGTTTTTTTGGTATTTTGGAATACATCTCCCTTGAACAGAATCAAGGACGCAACAAAATGTTCTTGAATGGATAAAAGAGGCACTAAATTTTTTGCTTGAGATACATAAACAATTCCCGGATTTTGTAGGGGGGTCATTTCGGTTTGGTGTTTTCCCCATCTGAGAAGTGCAAAATTCTGGCAAAGAAAATCTTTTCGGGAAGGGGGGCAGGAAGACTGAGTGTTAATGAAGTGGCCCCGGGGACCAGATTTTGGGTTATATTGTTCTTATTGTGGTAAGAAATAAGTCAAGGAATAAAACATTTCAGCCACAGTTGTATTTTTTCCCCCGGCAGTCGGGGATTCTGAAAATCTGCTTTCCCATTTTATACTGGGGTAAGGGGTTGAGTAAAAATCGGGGTTTAT
Source organism: Cherax destructor (assembly GCA_009830355.1). NCBI lineage: Eukaryota > Metazoa > Arthropoda > Malacostraca > Decapoda > Parastacidae > Cherax > Cherax destructor. Next base: position 1,934 of record WNWK01026966.1, on the reverse strand, counting down.
TATTGGCTCATCAAAGTATAGTTGAAAATAGTCTAACTCTGAACTCATTTTTATTGGGCAGGGGGCATGATGCCACTTCCACTGCCATCAAAAAGAAAGGATTGGGGGGGAATGGTTATTTGTCCACTTCCATTCATGATCAGATGGTGCAGGGTGGGGCCTGTGGCATGGGGCGTGGGGGGGGAGGAGGACGGGAGTGGGGCCAGCACATGATTGAGAGGGTGCCTTTTGGTCCTTTTTCTGTCCACAACGGCCACGAGGTCCACAATCCCCCCACCACCCCCCTTCCCCCAAACCCAGCATACCCCTTTATTATCACTTTCACTATCAGTGGCTGGGTTTTTTGTAACTGCCAGACCCTTTCCCCTTTTTTGATAGGCACACTGTGAACGAAATGACCCCAAAATACTTTCACGGGGGGAAAAAAATAAAACTGTCCCGAAACGTTTTTGGGCATAAAAACATTTCATCATCGCCTTTTCCCTTCACCCCATAACACGGAAAAAGATAATTTTTTTTCGGAGCGCCTTTTTTTTATAAACTAGCAACCCCAGAGGTGCTGGGTTTAGGGTCTGTGGCCACACTGGCCCACCAGTGTGGGGTTTAGGGTCTGGTATCCCCACTGGCCACCCCCGAGGTGATGGGGTAGGGTCATCTGGGGTTTTTATCAAAGTTTTTCCAATTTTGATTATTAGTGGGGGTTTTTACTTCAAATCCACTAACCGTTTCTCTAAAACTTTGAGAATAATAGAGTTTTTAGAGGGCGGAGTGAATCACGGGGGGGGCCATGATGTTGACCCAAGATGAAGCTGAAAAAACTGGGGCTACCGTGGTACCCCGGCGTCCCGATTTTTTCCCTATGCGACACTGAAACGGACCCCTTTTCCCTGCCCCCGGGGACCAGGTATTCCCAAATTTGAACAAATAAAAAAAAAAAAGATAACGTTTTTTACTTTCCGGGGGAACGTATCTACGTTGACAGTTTTAAAGGGGGTTTAAAAAAGGGTCCCCCCCGTTTTGGGAATTTTTTTGTTATGTGTTTGATATGGGGGCTGACTTTTAGGGGCCTGTCAAGGTGAAGGCCCCGGGAAATTTTCCCCCCTTATGTTTAAAAGGAGTAGGGTTTATCTTAATGTTTAATTGTGCATCACCGCTCGGCCAAAAAATAAGAAGTCTTATCAGTTTGGGGTAAGTTTATTGGGGCAAGTTGATATTTTTATTAATTTCTTAAAAATGGTATTAAGCATGGCAAAATTTGGGTGGGAGATGACATAAGATGTGTCGTCAGCAAAGAGATTGGTTTCAGGTGTTTTGGGTACATTAGGAAGATCATTGATGTATAAGAGGGAAAAGAGGGGGGCCAAGGGAAACCCCCGGGGGCCCGGGGGCAAAGGTCGGGGGGGAGGTTTTTTCTTTTAAAGGTGACATACTGATACCTATTAGTGACGTAGGTTTTAAGTATGGGGATGACCTCTTATTCCATAGTGGTCAAGTTTGTGGAGTAGGATGCCGTGGTTTACTGTGTCAAACTTCCCCTTGGTCAAAAAATCCTAATGGATATTCCTTATTTTCCAGTGCTTTTACAGCAGGTCTATCATGTTTACTATTGCATCGTTAGTGTTTATTTTTTCCCGAAGCCAAATTGGCAGGGGGGTTTTTTATGCTTTTTGTCATTATAAACAGTATAATCTCGGGAAGTTTCTCGAAGATTTTTTGGGGGGCAATGGTTGGGGTTTTATATTGGGGCCCCCAGGGTTTTCGTCTGTGGGGGCACCACCCGGTATTGGGTAACCTTTTCTGTTTTGAGTAGTGTCGGGGGAAAAAACTAGTTTTATGATTTGTTAAAAAAAAAAAATAGAGGAAAGGACATGAGGGCTTGTTTGTTATTAATGGGGGGACGGACAGTTCCCCGATTTATTTTTAATGACTTGATT
>WNWK01026965.1:0-26793 GCA_009830355.1 Cherax destructor | reverse complement strand
CTCTCCTCCCTCTCTCTCTCCTCCTCCCTCTCTCTCGCTCTCTCCTCTCTCTCTCCTCTCTCTCGCTCTCTCTCTCTCTCTCGCTCTCTCCTCGCTCTCTCTCTCGCTCTCTCTCTCTCTCTCTCTCTCTCCGCCTCTCCCCTCTCTCTCGCTCTCCTCGCCTCTCTCTCGCTCTCTCGCCTCTCGCTCTCCCCTCGCTCTCTCTCTCTCTCTCGCCTCTCTCTCTCTCTCCTCTCTCTCTCTCTCTGCTCTCTCTCGCTCTCTCTCGCTTTTCTCTCCTCTCTCTCGCTCTCTCTCGCTCTCTCTCTCGCTCTCTCTCTCGCTCTCTCTCTCGCTCTCTCTCTCTCTCTCCACACAGGCACGCTAACCGGTGGTCAGCAAATTTTACACAGTTTAATGTGTAGCAAGGCTTGTCGGCTTTGTTTTTAATTTGGCATTTTATTCTGTGGATGGTTTGCTGCAAGGTATGACTAACCTGGCGTCATTTGTCGTGTACTGTGTTCTTGCTAACCCCTTCCCTATTTTGTGTGTTCTCGTGGCCCTGCTTGATGCCGTCTACTGATGTATCGGATATCCACATCCGCACAATTTCTTACATCCGCATTTGCAAAATAAGTAAGACATCCTCATACACATCCGCATCTGCGGATATCTAAATTTTCACATCCGATACATCTCTAATGCCGTGATCAGCCAAACTATTTTATTGCGGCTTGCATAGTCTTCACAGCCCCTATGATTGGTTACAGGTTGATGGAACACCAGTATATCTGTACACTTCTAGTTACAGGGTGTTGGAACACCAGTATATCTGTACACTTCTAGTTACAGGGTGTTGGAACACCAGTATATCTGTACACTTCTAGTTACAGGGTGTTGGAACACCAGTATATCTGTACACTTCTAGTTACAGGGTGTTGGAACACCAGTATATCTGTACACTTCTAGTTACATGGTGTTGGAACACCAGTATATCTCTACACTTCTAGTTACAGGGTGTTGGAACACCAGTATATATCTACACTTCTAGTTACAGGGTGTTAGAACACCAGTATATCTGTACACTTCTAGTTACAGGGTGTTGGAACACCAGTATATCTCTACACTTCTAGTTACAGGGTGTTGGAACACCAGTATATCTCTACACTTCTAGTTACAGGGTGTTGGAACACCAGTATATCTCTACACTTCTAGTTACAGGGTGTTGGAACACCAGTATATCTCTACACTTCTAGTTACAGGGTGTTGGAACACCAGTATATCTCTACACTTCTAGTTACAGGGTGTTGGAACACCAGTATATCTCTACACTTCTAGTTACAGGGTGTTGGAACACCAGTATATCTCTACACTTCTAGTTACAGGGTGTTGGAACAGTATATCTCTACACTTCTAGTTACAGGGTGTTGGAACACCAGTATATCTCTACCTTCTAGTTACAGGGTGTTGGAAACGTATATCACATTCTAGTTGGGTGTTGGAACACCAGTATATCTTACACTTCTAGTTACAGGGTGTTGGAACACCAGTATATCTGTACACTTCTAGTTACAGGGTGTTGAAACCAGTATATCTGTACATTCTAGTTACAGGGTGTTGGAACACCAGTATATCTGCCCCATTCTAGTGTAGCAGGGGTTGACTCACCTCCATGTTGTACACTCTGTTACAGGGTGTCTTATCTCCAGTTATCTGTAATTCTGATGTACAGGGTAGTTGACAGTTTCTCCACTTGTCTTCATGTTCACTGGAAGTTATGCAGGAAAGCAGAAAGTGTCCATCTTACACTCTATTACACTGTGTTGTCAGGAGGTCGAGTCTTTATGTGTAGAGGGGGTTCACTTCTGTCACTGATGTTCGGGAGTTACTCATTCATATGTGCTGGGAGGGCACTTCATCAGGAGTGTAGGAAGGTTCACTTCATCCGCTAGGTGTGCAGGGGGGTTCACTTATCCCGCTAGGTGTGCAGAGGCTTCACCGCTAGGTGTGCAGGAGGTTTCACTTCATGCTAGGTGTGCAGGGAAGGGGTTACTTCATCCGTTAGGCAGGAGGTTCATTCATCCGCTAGAGTGTGCAGGGAGGGTTCATTCATGCTAGGGTGTGCGGGAGGGGTTCACTTCATCCGCTAGGTGTGCAGGGAGGGGTTCACTTCATCCGCTAGATGTGCAGGAGGGGTTCACTTCATCCCGCTAGGTGTGCAGGGAGGGTTCACTTCATCCCGCTGGTGTGCAGGGAGGGGTTCACTTCATCCCGCTAGGTGTGCAGGGAGGAGGGTTCACTTCATCCGCTAGGTGTGCAGGGAGGGGGTCACTTCATCCGCTAGTGTGCAGGGAGGGGTTCACTTCATCCGCTAGGTGTGCAGGGAGGGTTCACTTCATCCCGCTAGGTGTGCAGGGAGGGGTTCACTTCATCCCGCTAGGTGTGCAGGGAGGGGTTCACTTCATCCGCTAGGTGTGCAGGGAGGGGTTCACTTCATCCGCTAGGTGTGCAGGGAGGGGTTCACTTCATCCCGCTAGGTGTGCAGGGAGGGGTTCACTTCATCCGCTAGGTGTGCAGGGAGGGTTCACTTCATCCCGCTAGGTGTGCAGGAGGGGCACTCATCAGCTGGTGTGCGAGGGTACTTCATCCGCTGGTGTGCAGGGAGGGGTCACTTCATCCGCTGGGTGTGCAGGGAGGGGGCACTTCATCCAGCTGGGTGTGCAGGGAGGGGGTACTTCATCCAGCTGGGTGTGCAGGGAGGGGTACTTCATCCAGCTGGGTGTGCAGGGAGGGGCACTTCATCAGCTGGGTGTGCAGGGAGGGGGTACTTCATCCAGCTAGGGTGTGCAGGGAGGGGTCACTTCATCCAGCTGGGTGTGCAGGGAGGGGCACTTCATCCCGCTGGTGTGCAGGGAGGGGTTCACTTCATCCCGCTAGGTGTGCAGGAGGGGTCACTTCATCCAGCTAGGTGTGCAGGGAGGGGCACTTCATCCGCTGGTGTGCAGGGAGGGGGCACTTCATCCGCTAGGTGTGCAGGGAGGGGTCACTTCATCCAGCTAGGTGTGCAGGGAGGGGGCACTTCATCCGCTAGGTGTGCAGGGAGGGGCACTTCATCCGCTGGTGTGCAGGGAGGGGTCACTTCATCCCGCTAGGGTGTGCAGGGAGGGGGCACTTCATCCAGCTGGGTGTGCAGGGAGGGGTCACTTCATCCAGCTAGGTGTGCAGGGAGGGGGTTCACTTCATCCAGCTGGTGTGCAGGGAGGGGGCACTTCACCAGCTGGGTGTGCAGGGAGGGGGCACTTCACCAGCTGGGTGTGCAGGGAGGGGGCACTTCACCAGCTGGGTGTGCAGGGAGGGGGGCACTTCACCAGCTGGGTGTGCAGGAGGGCACTTCATCCAGCTGGGTGCAGGGAGGGGACTTCATCCGCTGGTGTGCAGGGAGGGTCACTTCATCCAGCTGGGTGTGCAGGAGGGCACTTCATCCGCTGGGTGTGCAGGAGGGGACTTCACAGCTAGGTGTGCAGGGGGGGCACTTCATCCAGCTGGGTGTGCAGGGAGGGCACTCATCACTGGGTGTGCAGGAGGGACTTCATCCAGCTGGTGTGCAGGGAGGGACTTCATCCAGCTGGTGTGCAGGGAGGGGTACTTCATCCAGCTGGGTGTGCAGGGAGGGGCACTTCATCCAGCTGGGTGTGCAGGGAGGGGTACTTCATCCGCTGGTGTGCAGGAGGGCACTTCACCAGCTGGGTGTGCAGGAGGGCACCAGCTGGGTGTGCAGGGGCTTCACCAGCTGGGTGTGCAGGGAGGGGCACTTCACCAGCTGGGTGTGCAGGAGGGACACCAGCTGGGTGTGCAGGGAGGGGCACCAGCTGGGTGTGCAGGAGGGGGCACCAGCTGGGTGTGCAGGGAGGGCACTTCACCAGCTGGGTGTGCAGGAGGGGCACCAGCTGGGTGTGCAGGGAGGGCACCAGCTGGGTGTGCAGGAGGGGCACCAGCTGGGTGTGCAGGGAGGGCACTTCACCAGCTGGGTGTGCAGGGAGGGGACTTCACCAGCTGGGTGTGCAGGGAGGGCACTTCACCAGCTGGGTGTGCAGGGAGGGCACCAGCTGGGTGTGCAGGGAGGGGCACCAGCTGGGTGTGCAGGAGAGGGCACTCACCAGCTGGGTGTGCAGGAGGGGCACCAGCTGGGTGTGCAGGAGGGCACTTCACCAGCTGGGTGTGCAGGGAGGGGGGCAGCAGCTGGGTGTGCAGGGAGGGGGCACCAGCTGGGTGTGCAGGGAGGGGGCACCAGCTGGGTGTGCAGGGAGGGGGCAGCAGCTGGGTGTGCAGGGAGGGGGCACCAGCTGGGTGTGCAGGGAGGGCACTTCACCAGCTGGGTGTGCAGGGAGGGGGGCAGCAGCTGGGTGTGCAGGGAGGGGGCACCAGCTGGGTGTGCAGGGAGGGGGCACCAGCTGGGTGTGCAGGGAGGGAAAGCGCTGGGCAGTGTGGCAGGGGGCACCAGCTGGGTGTGCAGGAGGGGGCACCAGCTGGGTGTGCAGGGAGGGGCACCAGCTGGGTGTGCAGGGAGGGGGCACCAGCTGGGTGTGCAGGGAGCTTCACACGGGAGTACAGTATATATTAATGAATTATCAAGTGTTATTGAACGTGATTGACGTAGCAGTGTGTTTTAAAAGTCTATTATTCTCTACATAATTTACTACTTGCAAGTTGTGGGTCTCATTTCCTTGTGTGTTTAAGTGGGCCACACGACTTAGCCACACGCCTGCAGTTTACTCTATGAATCTATAAATCAACCATTTATGCGCGTGCCACTGAGATTTTCAGTTATACTTTATTTCTTTTCCATCATCAAACACTAATATGACGACTTTCATTATCGTAATCCTTTTCTAAGTAAATTACGGAAATTAAGACTAAAATTTGTACAGCAGCAGCAGTTGTTTATTTTGTGACGTTGCTACTGAATAGGTGTGCATAGATGTATTTGTGTCAAGGACAGGCACTACGTAACGTAGGTGTGGCATAGTGCCAAGTGTCACATGTATGGTGTTTACTTCTTGGTTGTCTGTTTATGGTGGCCAGGATCATCGTCCCCTGTCCCGCACTCACACCTGGCCTGCTATGTCAGCCTCTTGGTGCTCACTGGTGGCACTCCAACGTAGGCACTACGGTCAGGCTCATCACAAACTGAAGCAATGTATCAAAACCTCTCTGGAAGACAGGCGGTAATTCCTCTTGTAATTAAAATAATGCTGAAAAGCCTTAGACCATTTATATTTATCGAGTTATCTCTTGGTATATTTATTGCACCTCTGCTGCTCATTGTTGGTATTTAAGTACACCTTGCCTGTATGAATGGGTGTGAATTTGACCTACCTAGCATGGACCATTCTTGTGTGCTAGGGACCTGCCAAGAGCGTGTTGGGTCCTTACATTAACCAGACGCTCTAGTATAGTCAAGGTACACATTATGGTTTAGCGTCATCTTTTGCCTTCCAGCAAGCACACCTTGAGTAATTTTAGGCGTTTTGCTGTTGAGTTGATGCCCTTATAAAAGATTCTGTGTACATTTTCCAGGTCTAATTTCGCCAGTGAAGAAAACACACCGACTGCAAAACAAGAACTTGATCAAGTCTTACAATTTGATCAAGTCTTACAACTTGATGAAGGTATTAGGTGATGAAGCTCTTTAACATAGTGAACGTTATTCTATGAAAGTTCTGTGACTTATTATGTCTTCACCTGCAACAGTAATCCAGTCTGGAGAGTGCAAGTGCCTTAACGAGTATCATCATAGACTTGGCGTCTCTTGTTTTGAAGCTTCTTGTTATCCAGCCTTCAACTTCCCTTGCATTTATGGTCACCCGTACGTCCCTCGCATTCCTCTTCCCTTTCATCCAGTCTTTAGTTCTGGAAAACTTCCACAGCACAACAGTGGAATCTTCGATGAATTTCATTTTGTTTGCTGTGGTCCCCTAGAGGAGTGTTTACATCAGTTTGGAAGTCTGAGTTTCTGTATGCTCCCTACGCAAAGTTTTATATTGTCCACGAGAGATATTACACTGCTGCGATTTCTATGTCGATGTCAGAATGAGAAAAAATAGGGGCGAGTTCTGTGCCTTGAAGCTTTTAATTTGATTTATTTAATGACTATTACCTTTTGGGTGGAGGTTATTTTAAAACGTCTTTCACACACATTTGTGTGTTAGACCGTTGTGACTCAGGTCACTGGTAAGCCAGGGGTCACCGCCACTGATAGCTGGTTGCCACATTCACATGTGAATAATTAATATAATTCTGAAATGAGGAATTAGACATGTGCAACACCTATGTTTTGCACGTGTCTACTAACACGTGGGTATTAGTACGCACGGACAGTGTTGTTTACGGTAGCAGCGCATGTCAATGATTGTTGCACTGGTTATCTTATGACAAAGATCACTGGAAAACTAAACACACACGCAGTATAATGCCATCTTTTATTGACCATGTTTTGCCTACACAATTGAGTTTATCAAGTCCCAAACAGATCTACCTGGGTGAAGAGTACATAAGTATACATAGAGTGGAGAGTCAGGTGGAGAATGTTGAGATATGTTGTATTTGAGACAGACCTGTAAGGCTCCGTCTCAAATACAACCTATCCCAACATTCTCCACCTGACTCTCCACTCTATGTATACTTATGTACTCTTCACCCAGGTAGATCTGTTTGTCTTGATAAACTCCATTGTGTGAGTGAAACGTTGCCAATAAAGGCATTTTATACTATTTATTTCCACAAAGATCACTGTTAGATGACACTGATACCGCCACCACCACCACCATAATCACCCTTGTCAAAGGTCTTCTCAGTCTGTATGTATTGCATCATCAGTTCTTATCTCGCAGTCTCCCCAAACCCATGTCGTAATGGGTAGTTGTGAAATGCAGACACATCCTGTTGTAAATCCATATGCTATGCTGGCTTGTGTAAGTCTGGTGAAGCATCCATGCACCTAACAATGTCCGGTGTTGATAGTTGTTTACCATTATACTACTTCACTTTGTCACCCACCTATAACAGCAGTGTCGCTGGAAAAAGAAATATCACCAGAACCAGATTAGACATTTTCAGGAGGAATCTGGACCACTCTTGCTGGGTTGTAATGTGGTACCGCGGGCCGCTAGCACTAATAAACTGGTGGGGGTGGGTGAATCAGGTGGTCGCCAGGTTATCCTGGCCATCAGGGTAAAACTCGAAACCTGTCACAGGTATATAGAAGTGAAAATTATGGTACCACTATGACCCTGCCTCCTCCTGCTTCACCTCACCTGATTACAGTATATAAGTCACCTCTACGGCCTTGTGCTGCACTTCTAACAAGATTGATGGACTGAACACATCGACTCCAGGCCGAGGGACTGATTACCTCAAACTCCTCCTCTCCTTACACCTTTCTACTTTGTATTGGACTGATGAAGCCACTGTGTGGCGAAAGGTTTCCTCAATAAAGATACCCAAGTGTTGCATGTGTCTAATTTATAACTTGTCGGTTCTGTGAACCATTCATCTACATTATCAGCGTAGCAGAATGTTACTGGGAGAACGTTTCGCTCTCAGGAGAGAGGTTTGACTTCAGTGTATCAGCGAGTTGTGGTATGATGTCTGTGTCTGGATACACTGCAGAGGATATTTAATGTTAGCCAAATGGTTTCATTTCCATTTTTACACTTGTTTTAAAACGCAGACCTGTCTAAGATATACTACCACCTCCCAGGATGCCACTCGCGTATTTACTGCTAGGCGAATAGGGGCAGATGTAAGAAGGCTTGCCCATACAACTCTCCTTGCCTGGGAGTTGAACCCTAGTTTCTTTAGCTATGAGTTGAGTTGTGTGAAACGTATGGGAGTAGTGTATGGGAAGATAGGAACGGCATGTTAGAGAAGCGAGAGTTATGTGGAGGGATTGGGGAGGGAAGGCGTGTAAGGGTGGCGCGGTATTCCAGTCAGTAGTGCCGGCTGTGTGGAGGCACCACAACGCTGGCAGTTGCTCAGCGGAACTCATGTAGGCTATCCGTCATTGCTCCAGCCTGCACGGTTCCCACCACCTCCGCTGCCACCCCCACACACTCGTACACAACACCTCAACACTCGGGAGCACATCTTATGGATCTGCAGTGTCTTCGGAGCAGCATAGTGCCGTGGGTAGAAGATAGTGTTCGACTAAGGCGGACTGCGGTGGCTGGCCCAGGCAGACTCGCCGTCATTCCAGGTTCACTGTGCCTCACTTCCGATTACTTTTCTGTGTTGCCCCACGCTCATGTGTGCATTCTTCAGTAAACTGCATGCTGGCGTCTATCACTCGCTGATACATTAAACAGTGGCTGTGTCTGTAGTGAGAGACTTGCGTTTGTATTAATGCCTGGTATTGAGTTTGATCTTTGGTTCTTTCTTGTGATTGGTGATAGTGTCCGTGGTGGTGAGTAGTAACTCATTCCCAGCAGATAACAGACTGTGATCGAGAAAGTGCCGTGTTCGCCCCTAAAACTTTACTTTTGTATATAAGTGGTATAGTCTATATTGGCAAGTGGTGCATCCCGTCCTTCTGCCTATGGCAACATGCGTTCCATCCACACCCGCCGCCTCACGTTCATCAACTCAAAATCACCATGTAAACACTGGTCATTCAGATACTGCGGGATCACCAGAGGAACTCACTGCAGACTCCAACCCGTCCCAAAGAAAAGAGAAGCTCAACAGGCCCTCCTCCCTGGATATTCTGCCCGCCATGTATTCATCAGAAGACTCCATATCCCTGACTCCCATCGTCCAGGACCTGCAGATGGAAGAGGAAGAAGAAGAGGATCACTTCCAGATGGGGGACACGACTGTGGATGTTATATCAGACGTGGCGGCGGAGCTGCTGGCTGATACCATAGACTCTGTCATCGAGCTCTCAAACTGCATTGCCAAGCTCATCAACTGTGATGCAGAAGATGAGAGGCCGTGTATCTGTACCAAGTATGTGGTATGTGTGGGTGAGGCTGAGCAAGTGCATGCAGTCTGCCTGGGCTTCCTCTCTCTCTCTCCTCTCTTCGTGTATGGATGCACTTGTAGACTTACAAACTCACGTATACACGCTAGCTACTCGGCTCCGGTGAATTTGTGTAAACATGAAGCAGTGATCTGAAAGATATACATAAATGATATAGTCGAGCTTATCTTGCCGGTGTTTGTAACATAGCGTGATGTAATATGTAACATAGCGTGATGTAATGTGTAACATAGCGTGATGTAATGTGTTTGTAACATAGCGTGATGTAATATGTAACATAGCGTGATGTAATGTGTAACATAGCGTGATGTAATGTGTTTGTAACATAGCGTGATGTAATGTGACCAGGTAAAGTATCGCGAAGACAGTTATCATATGAAATAAAGACACATGTGCAACATCTGGGTATCTTTATTGTAAACGTTTCGCCCTCCAGTGGCTTTATCAATACAAATTCCAGGACATTATATGAAGACAGTAGAACTAGTATATACAAAAGATGAGGTAATCAGTCCCTCGGCCATGGAGTGGTGTGAACACCACCGAAGTAGTTGAGTTACTGGAGCAGAGGCTACCAGTGACTATGCCCTCGTCTGCTACACGTCTCTTTCCACCTGACGTTAGTATATAAGCGCCAGCCTCATTGCCTCTGCTCCAGTAACTCAACTACTTCGGTGGTGTTCACACAACTCCATGGCCGAGGGACTGATTACCTCATCTTTTGTATATACTAGTTCTACTGTCTTCATATAATGTCCTGGAATTTGTATTGATAAAGCCACTGGAGGGCGAGACGTTTACAATAAAGATACCCAGATGTTGCACATGTGTCTTTATTTCATATTGTCGTCGGTATTGTATACCATTCTTGTACAACAGAGTTATGATGGGTATATCAGAGCCCTTTGCTCTGGTATACTTATCTGCATCCTTTACCTCTAACAGACTACAGTTATCATTGCATTTGCAGTACAGTACATAGACGATAATATGCTATCCCATAGATCAAAAAAAAAACTTTAATTTTAGGTTTTTAAAACAAAAAATAAATTACGATATGTAGTTCATGAGTTTCAAACAAAGGTTTCTTATTTAATCAAAGCCTACTAGATATCAACGAAATATGAAGTCGCGAGAGAACCTAGATGAGATAGTTTGTATACAGGAGGGTGTCGAGCTACTTCTGTAAAGTGACATTAATGATTTGTTTATGCAGATCTCCTGTTCGGCTTCATTTTAATTACAGCGACTCAGAACATAAGAAAGAAGGAACACTGCAGCAGGCCTACTGGCCCATGCGAGGCAGGTCCAATTCACCCACCGGGTTAAGGTAGTCAGATCAGGTCCCATTCACTAAGGAAGGGGCACGGTAACTGACCTAGTAGCACAAGCTGGTCAGGTCCAACTCACACCCACTCATGTATTTATCTAATCTGCAGCAGGCCTATTGGCCCGTACTAGGCAGGTCCTTCTCAAAACTCAAACCCACTTAACAGAAATAGTTGCTCAAGTTTTCTGTTGGTTGATTATGTTGTGATGAAGACGCTTTGAAACAATGATTGTTGTTGTTGACCTCTGGTTGACTCACGGGATCGTTATGGCACGAGAGCCATCACAACCTGTTGGCTGCAAGAAGGTCGAAGTATAGTTATTACTGCCTGTTTATTGGTGGAAGGTTGAAGTGTAGCCAACACATGTTTAGGTTAGGTAAGGTTTGTCAGGAAACAGTCAGGACTAGTGTTTCCTGACGCGGGTCTTGGTTATATGATGACCCACAGCTGGAACACATGTTTAACTGGCGGAAAAGTGTAGCCAATACAACCTGTTTACTGGACGGTAATTAAGAAGTCCTATACCATGGATGTTGATAAAGTTCACTGATTGTGCTTATGACTTTGTTGTTGTTGTTGTTGAGTTTCTTAGATGCACTCATCTTAATCGTAGAAGCGGCGGGAGTTTCTTAGATGCACTCATCTTAATCGTAGAAGCGGCGGGACACAGTGGGGTGGTATATGTACAAACATTGTAAAGACCTTTGGTTTGTGTTGAAGCGTGAGTGTGTAAGGCGACAAGGTACACACCTTCAGGTTATATGAAAAAGGACACGTTGCCACATTTTGTGGCAACGTTTCGCTCTCCAGGAGCTTTGTCAAGTGCAACGGCTTGACAAAGCTCCTGGAGAGCGAAATGTTTGCCACAATAAAATTCCGCATTAGTTGCACATGTGTCCTTTTACCCAACACATTGCCGGTAATTCTAGCAACATTATTACAGGTTATCTGTAGTCACTTCCGGGGGTCACTGTCGTTGCGGCCCGGTTTTACAGACTCCCGGGTTGCTGCCCTGATCGCTGCTTGCATTACCAACCACTTCCCATATGCCATAACACCCATACCACTTTAACTATATCGTGAATATATATTAATAATTGGTCACTGTGGGTAATTGTGGTGCATGTGTAGACAGTCACCATTATCCATGGTGACTGCCTGATCAGTCAGGCTATTGGTGACCATGGGCAGCAGGCACTGAATCTGCACTCTCTGGAAAGGCGTAGAATTAGGTGAAATATGACTGAGGTGTCTCCATGGGGAAGTGTCGTAAAAGGCAGCTAAAGTGCCGGAACCAAGGGGCTACCAACCCTTCTCCTGCATAAATTACTAAATGTAAAGAGAAAAACTTTATGAAAGCGTTTCTTCTTTTTCGGGTCACCCTGCCTCGGTGGTCACCCTGCCTCGGTGGTCACCCTGCCTCGGTGGTCACCCTGCCTCGGTGGTCACCCTGCCTCGGTGGTCACCCTGCCTCAGGTGGTCACCCTGCCTCGGTGGTCACCCTGCCTGGTGGTCACCTGCCTCGGTGGTCACCCTGCCTCGGTGGTCACCCTGCCTTGGTGGTCACCCTGCCTCGGTGGTCACCCTGCCTCAGGTGGTCACCTCTGTCCTGCTGGTGGTCACCCTGCCTCGGTGGTCACCCTGCCTGGTGGTCACCCTGCCTCGTGGTCACCCTGCCTCTGGTGGTCACCCTGCCTCGGTGGTCACCCTGCCTCGGTGGTCACCCTGCCTTGGTGGTCACCTGCCTCGGTGGTCACCCTGCCTCTGGTGGTCACCCTGCCTCGGTGGTCACCCTGCCTCGGTGGTCACCCTGCCTCGGTGGTCACCCTGCCTCGGTGGTCACCCTGCCTGTGGTGGTCACCCTGCCTCGGTGGTCACCCTGCCTGGTGGTCACCCTGCCTCGGTGGTCACCCTGCCTCGGTGGTCACCCTGCCTCGTGGTCACCTGCCGGTGGTCACCCTGCCGTGGTTCTGGTGGTCACCCTGCCTCGGTGGTCACCCTGCCTCGGTGGTCACCCTGCCTCGGTGGTCACCCTGCCTCTGGTCATCACCGCCTCGTGGTCACCCTGCCTCGGTGGTCACCCTGCCTCGGTGGTCACCCTGCCTCGGTGGTCACCCCACCTGCCTCTGGTCACCCTGCCTTGCGGTGGTCACCCTGCCTCGGTGGTCACCCTGCCTCGTGCAACTGCCCGCCCGTGGTCACCCTGCCTCGGTGGTCACCCTGCCTCGGTGGTCACCCTGCCTCGGTGGTCACCCTGCCTCGGTGGTCACCCTGCCTTGGTGGTCACCCTGCCTTGGTGGGAGACGGCCGGCGTGTTAAAAAAATGACTGTGTATAAATGGGAAAACAAGAATAAATGAAGGGGATGTAGATAACGTGCTAAAAAAATATCCAAGCTATTGAAGCTAAATCTTTTTGTAGCCTTAAAAACAGGTTAGGTAAGTACATGAGTGGGTGTGAGTTAGACTTGCCTAACATGGGCCAGTAAGCCTTGTGTTGTTTTTTATGTTCTTGGTTCTTCATTTGTATTGCTTTCATGGGGGATGGTTTGATGCCGAGTGAATTTTAATCCATGGAATTGAAGCTACTTTCCATGTCGTGGTTCAAGTTGCTCATAATTACTTAGGGAATGGTATAGCGCCTGGGGAATGCAGCAGTCAGCTTCGAGCCAAGGAAAAGTACCTTAAATTCTTTGAACCAAGAGTTCTTTATTTTCAAAACGTTCCCATAATAAATATACTTAAGTGTTGCACAAGTGTTATTGAACAACTTGTCGGTTCTCTGAGCCATTTATGTACAATACTCTTAGTGGCAGGTGTGCACTTGGTGAGTCAAGACCAGGTCGGGTAGGGAATTAATCTTGGGATTCTCATGAAGTGTGTACACCTACATACTCTAGTTGTTTACATTGTGCCTCTGTGTACACTTGCCTTAAAAACAACTAGGTGCAGCGCGTGGTAGAGAAACACATGGAATTATGTGCAGCTATTTATTGGCAACGTTTCGCCCATACAGTGGGCTTAAACTTATAAACGGATCTATACCATTATATCCACTGCAAAGAATGGTGAGAGATGAGCAGTTTGAAGTGAAGTCCCTCATTCTTAGCTTTGCACTGAAGAAGCCAGTGCGTGGAGAGAGATCTACCTGGAGAGAATTCCAGGGGTCAACGCCCCCGCGGCCCGGTCCGTGATCAGGCCTCCTGTTGGACCAGATCCTGATCAACCAGGCTGTTACTGCTGGGCGCACGCAGTCCAACGTACGAACCACAGCCAGGCTGGTCAGGCACCGACTTCAGGTGCCTGTTCAGTGCCTGCTTGAAGACAGCCAGGGGCTTGTTGGTAATCCCCCTGATGTATGCTGGGAGGCAGTTGAACAATCTTGGGCCCCTGACACTTATTGTGTTGTCCCTCAACGTGCTAGTGGCACCCCTGCTCTTCATTGGGGGGATGTTACATCGCCTGCCGAGTCTTTTGCTTTCGTAGGGAGTGATTTTCGTGTGTAAGTTTGGTACTAAGCCCTCGAGAATTTTCCATGTGTATATAATGATGTATCTCTTCCGCCTGCGTTCTAGGGAGTACAGGTTTAGGATCTTCAAGCGTTCCCAGTAGTTGAGGTGGTTTATCGCAGTTATGCGTGCCGTGAAGGTTCTCTGCACATTTGCAAGGTCAGCAATTTCACCCGCCTTGAAAGGTGCAGTTAGTGTGCAGCAATATTCCAGCCTAGATAGAACAAGCGATTTGTAAAGTGTCAACATGGGCTTGGCATCCCTGGTTTTGAAGGTTCTCATTATCCATCCTGTCATTTTTCGAGCAGATGCAATTGCTACGGTGTTATGGTTCTTGAAGGTGAGATCCTCTGACATGATCACTCCCAGGTCTTTGACTTTAGTTTTTCGCTCTATTGTGTGGTTGGAATTAGTTTTGTACTCCGATGAGATTTTAATTTCTTCACGTTTTCCGTATCTGAGTAATTGAAATTTCTCATCATTGAACTTCATATTGTTTTCTGCAGCCCATTTAAGTATATACCATTATATACTTAGGTCTAAGTTAGGTTAGGTCTATGTAACCTGTACTACCTTAAAGATCAACGTCCTGGATTAGAAAAAATGATCGAGGTCTCAGGACCGAAACGTTTTCTAATAAATATATCCTAACGTTTGCTTACGTGTTTTTCCAAACCAATACACAGATTATACACTAGACTGAAATACACAGATTATACACTAGACTGAAATACACAGATTATACACTAGACTGAAATACACAGATTATACACTAGACTGAAATACACAGATTATACACTAGACTGAAATACACAGATTATACACTAGACTGAAATACACAGATTATACACTAGACTGAAATATGAAGTAATGTATCTAAGTTATGGTAAGTGTTTAGGTCTCTCTAGTGTTGATCAGTCTGAAGCAGAGGATGGACACAAAAGGTGCAGCAATTGAAGGCATTGTCACAGGTGGTCGGGACCCACCAGTGGAAGGAAGTCATGCTCAAGAGTTAGGTCAGTGATTAACAATAGGGTTGTAGAAGATATCCTCTGTAGATTGTGGATGACATACCTGAAAAAGCCATTGGTTGGCAAAACGTCTTATTGATCAATTATCTTTTGACTTATGATTCATCTATGTATATTGAAATCTCTATCAATATAGATTCTTGAACATGCCTGTAGAAGAAGGTTTGACGAATGATGAAATGATTGACCAAGGCTGCTAGCAGCAACAACCTGATTAACCAGGCAGTAGGGGAGGAAGCCAGTCCTCACGACGAGGGTAGAACCTGCCCCAGGTATGAATAATTGAGGTAAACAAAGCTTGTAGAAAAATATATTGCGCTGTATATAAATAATTGGAAGTTTTTTATGTAGCA
Organism: Cherax destructor; assembly: GCA_009830355.1. Taxonomy (NCBI): domain Eukaryota; kingdom Metazoa; phylum Arthropoda; class Malacostraca; order Decapoda; family Parastacidae; genus Cherax; species Cherax destructor. The sequence goes on along the minus strand of WNWK01026965.1, from coordinate 11,555 downwards.
GAAGGAAACAAAAGAGTAATTGTGTACGCGTCAGGTGCCTGATCAGTCAGGTTGTGATGACCATTTTGATCTGCGGACAGTGCCAGCAACCATTTAGGGAGATACTACCCTCCTGGCATGTGTACTGGTAGACAAACATTCAGGAAGATACTACCCTCCTGGCATGTGTACTGGTAGACAAACATTCAGGAAGATACTACCCTCCTGGCATGTGTACTGGTAGACAAACATTTTGGAAGATACTATCCTCCTGTCATGTGTACTGGTAGACAAACATTCAGGAAGGTACTACCCTCCTGTCATGTGTACTGGTAGACAAACATTCAGGAAGGTACTATTCTCCTGTCATGTGTACTGGTAGACAAACATTCAGGAAGGTACTATCCTCCTGTCATGTGTACTGGTAGACAAACATTCTGGAAGATACTATCCTCCTGTCATGTGTACTGGTAGACAAACATTCTGGAAGATACTATCCTCCTGTCATGTGTACTGGTAGACAAACATTCTGGAAGGTACTATCCTCCTGTCATGTGTACTGGTAGACAAACATTCAGGAATATACTACCCTCCTGTCATGTGTACTGGTAGACAAACATTCTGGAAGGTACTATCCTCCTGTCATGTGTACTGGTAGACAAACATTCAGGAAGGTACTATCCTCCTGTCATGTGTACTGGTAGACAAACATTCTGGAAGGTACTATCCTCCTGTCATGTGTACTGGTAGACAAACATTCAGGAAGGTACTATCCTCCTGTCATGTGTACTGGTAGACAAACATTCAGGAAGGTACTATCCTCCTGTCATGTGTACTGGTAGACAAACATTCAGGAAGGTACTATCCTCCTGTCATGTGTACTGGTAGACAAACATTCAGGAAGGTACTATCCTCCTGTCATGTGTACTGGTAGACAAACATTCAGGAAGGTACTATCCTCCTGTCATGTGTACTGGTAGACAAACATTCAGGAAGGTACTATCCTCCTGTCATGTGTACTGGTAGACAAACATTCAGGAAGGTACTATCCTCCTGTCATGTGTACTGGTAGACAAACATTCAGGAAGGTACTATCCTCCTGTCATGTGTACTGGTAGACAAACATTCAGGAAGGTACTATCCTCCTGTCATGTGTACTGGTAGACAAACATTCAGGAAGGTACTATCCTCCTGTCATGTGTACTGGTAGACAAACATTCAGGAAGGTACTATCCTCCTGTCATGTGTACTGGTAGACAAACATTCAGGAAGGTACTATCCTCCTGTCATGTGTACTGGTAGACAAACATTCAGGAAGGTACTATCCTCCTGTCATGTGTACTGGTAGACAAACATTCAGGAAGGTACTATCCTCCTGTCATGTGTACTGGTAGACAAACATTCAGGAAGGTACTATCCTCCTGTCATGTGTACTGGTAGACAAACATTCAGGAAGGTACTATCCTCGTGTCAAGGAAGAACCACTTTTGCCATGTGCTCACTCAGTTGTACTCACATAATTATGGTTGCAGAGGTTGATTCAGCTTGGAAGAATAGCAGTTGTCAAGTTGATATACATTGAATGTGCAACACTTGGGTATCTTTACTGCCGAAACGTTTCGCCTGCACATCAGGCTTCTTTAGTTGAATACAACACCGGATACTGTAGTAATTTTGAGGTGGTTAGTACATCAGGCTTGATAGGTGGTAGTCAGTCTGTACACGTTAAGGCTGATACAGTAGTTGTTTGACAAAGGAATTCAGAAAGCTCGCCATGTACCTTGATACTATGATGTTGCAGTGTTTGTGTTTGATTCTTGTTAAGTAGCAAGTTATATATTTTTTTTAATAGTAAGAAAGCTTTTTTTTGGTAACTTAACCTAATGTAACCTAACTTAAAATTAATTTAGGTTAGGGAGAGTTAGATTTAGTTGCCATTTTTTTTTCCATAGCCGACAACATAACTGTCTCCAGTACAAAACCCAGTGAACAGTAGATAATTTGCATAGTAAACAATCGCGAAGGTAGGCCCAAAACCGAAGAGTTACATTTAGTATTAGCCCATAGCAGTGAATGTTTTGCTGAAGTGTAGCCTAGCAGCCTGGCGTGAGGCCCGACCTTGTTGATCAACCTGGTTCCTTGAGAGAACACTGCTACACAACACAACTTTATTATACACGATGTTTTCTCTGGGTAGACTTATCAAGTAAAGCTCTACCCACAACAACACTCGTCTTTTTACCATATTTTTCAAGTCCCCAGTTTTCTCTAGACTGGAACTAATGCGAGTAGAATACATCATAATTTACACCTGGAATTTTTTTAGAGGGATTGGTCCAAAATCTGCAGACTGAAATAACTCCATACTAAAACAAGTCGCTTGGCAGACGGTGCAAAATATTCCAATGAAAAGCAGAGGTGCACTTAGAGAAAACTTGTTAAGTGTGAAGTGACCAAGACTTTTTTTTAGCATTCTCCCTTCATACGTAAAGGGAGTTAACAAGAAACCCCTGTCTGTCTTCAAGAGGGAACTTCCTCAAGTTAGTTCCTGATCGGCCGGGCTGTGGTGCATACGTTGGTCTGTGTGCTGTCAGTACCAGTAGTCTAATTGATTAAGCCCTCCTCCACGAGGCCTGGTCTGAGACTAGGACATGGGAAGTTGAATTCTGAAACCGTCTTCTGGCAAACTTGGGTTAATACCTGCCATCCTAGGTCTCTAGTGTATCCTGGCTGGTGACCTACTTCCTGCAGACTAGAAGGGTGCAGCAGGAGCAGCTGGGGGAGCTGGTGTATTGACCCGGCACTAGCAGCAGCAGCAGCAGCAGCAGCCGCCGCCGTCACCCCTCCCTACAGCCTGCGTCAGGATAATACTTTGTGTGCATATTCTCTGGGGGCGCCACCTACCTCACTTCACAACACTTGCTTTGCCTCACACCTATCACTTGTTCAGTAACGACTGTAAGCTCACAAGTAATATTAAAAATTTACACGTGGCAACGAACTTTTATTATTTATAAAAGTTTACGCCCACTAGTGGCCTTTGAAGGATACCTGAAGGACGTTTCCAGAGGTCAACGCCCCCGTATCCCGGTCCTAGACCAGATAGCCTGGTGGATCAAAGTCTGATCAACCAGGCTGTTACTGCTAGCTGTATGCTGTATGCCACGGAGGGTCAGACACTGAGGTTAGGAGCTTGTTCAGTTCCCTCTTGTAATTCTCCTTATGCATGGAGAGACGGCGTTGAAGAGTCGGGGACCTCTGACACTCAAGTTCTCTCTCACTTTACTCATCTTGCCCCTGCTTTATACAGGGTTCTGTTCTAAATTTCTTTGTAACTCCTACCTCACCAGGTTCTTTGATGGTTTGCAATGCCAGGTGCTGAAGACAATGGTGTTCAGCACCTGGCATCTTGGAAGTTGGTATGTTCATTACGTTATGTACTTGTGATGGCAGGACTCGCCGCTCCTGCTGCTTGGTCTCAGATCACACGTTCCTCTTACGGTCTGATTAATCAGGCTGTTGGTGCTTTTTGATATTGCCACTAGTGTACATCTATGGCATGCGTTGAGAAATCACTTTCTTGCATCTTAATGTAATTTTATTACGAGTAATATAGCAGTAGTGGTATAAGTATAACAAATGCCAAACCCATACTACATAAAATAGATGGGCGGGTTCGGAAGAAACCCAATGTTCGGAGAACCCGAGTCATACGTATTGGGATTTATTCTGTTTATCAGAGGATACCCCTTCTAGGGGAGGGGCCTTGATGCTGGTGAAGGGCTCTTGATAAAAGGAATTAGAGCAACTCCCCTTCCTTTTGACCAAACCTGTCTGTAAAGTGCAGTCTTTAAACCTAACAATCCATCTGTGTTTAAACTGTATAAACAAACTCAGTGTTACCCTTAGCATTTATGGCTCATCCTTTTAATAAAACGTACTCATTATGCCTCACTTGTTTGTTTGAAATGCTGTTCATGGCTCACTTGTTTGAAAGGCTCATTGTCCTATACCTATTATTTTGGACCTTAGCTCTAATGGTGCCTGTAGCACAGCAGTGTGGTTCTACATTGTTCAGTATGATAGTTACATTGTGGGAATACCAGCAGTGTGCTGCTACACTGTTTTGTATTGTGGGAAACACCTACAATATTCTGCTAGACTATTTATTCTTTTTGAGAGTTACATTGTGGAAATACTGTACCAACAGCAATGTTGCTACAATGTTCTTTATGATAGTTATATGATGAGAATACCTGAACTGTAGTGGTACCTATTCTATATGATTGTTGAAGAAAAGGTAGAAGGTAGATACAGTCGTGCATATTGAGGAGGTGGGGGAGGTGGTAGTGTAACGTCACAAGGTCAGCTGGCACCATGACTAGTCGGGTCCTGGCAGTGGCACCATCCAATACTTATGTACCCAGGATTTTCATGGCCTGCTCTTCTCTAAACCTGATTGCAGAGTGCACACCCTTAACTTGTGTAAACCGACCTCTCATTAGAACTAAGAATATGGACAAATTGATGACTGAAAGTATCTGTGAGAGACATTTTGCTAGCAGTTTAGGCTTTTTCAATCTAATACAGACACATGAAGATGACAGCTTTTGTATTGGAGCCGGTGGTGAGATGCAGTTGAAGATATGGTCACATGTGGATGGGGCCCACCCATCACACTCTCCCTTACTGCTTTCTCTTGCCTCTTCCTTGCACTCAGTGCCCCAGAAACTTCAAGAGTGGCTGGCCCACATTCAGTGCCAGCACAAGGACATGGAGTTGTTTGGTGCTTTGGGCTCCCGGGTAATGAACAGTTACATGCACATGCAGAGAAGTGATTAGTGGACAAAGGATCGTGCAAGCTTAGCACTTAATTATATATAGTAATATCAAGTGTACTCTGTAGGTGACTTCAGTTTTACACCAAGATGATGCTTTGTTCTTAAGCAGCTCCTAATGAATTGTTTTTGGTGGGCATTATGAGATGCTTGGCCCATTTTTTATCCCACAGGAATAGTCAGTTTTAGATGGTTCTCTGTTGATCATTAGTGGCAGTCTCCTCGCCCACGGCTGCCAGTTTGCCAAGAATCCTGTGACTTGTGGCGTGCCACTGACTTACCACTATTTTTTAACTGTGTGCCTTCAGCTTCAGACTTGGGTGTAGTTTTTATAATCACTTGGGTACCTGCCAGGACCTTGGTGACTTTTTTAGGCATCTTTCAATGTGGGTGATCTTCTTTCTTTAATGGGTCATATTTATTATTTATGGTTTTATTGGGTGTATACCTTGAGAGGGTTTCGGGGGTCAACGCCCCAATGGCCTGGTCTGTGACCAGGTGTGTGAATGGTTTTAACGTGGTAGGTTTTTATTTTGTGCCAGGGGTAGAGCATGTTTTGTTGGGTGTCCATTTCATTGCGCAGAGCACTGAATCAATAAGGTCTTGGTGCTCTTCAAAATGCGTATTGTAATTCCTGCTTTCCCTAACTCCTACTCTTAAACTCTGCCAACTTCCCTATCACATACACACACAACCCGCACATATAAAAGAGAGGAGCTTACGACGACGTTTCGGCCCGACTTGGACCATTTACAAAGTCGGGCCGAAACCGTCGTAACTCTCTTTATGTGCGGGTTGTGTGTGTATTGTTCCAGTCACGGTATTGTGCCTTTTTTGTTATCCCTATCACATGCTTCTCTCCCTCACTTTATTTCTTTGTTATTAGCTATTCTTTTTCTCCTCCACTGTCTTTGCCTGTTCCTTCATTTAGCACTTGTGAATATTATGATCCTTCCTACCTCAAGTGTCCTGTGTCTAGTTCATAAATCAATTGGGCTATTCTAATTTTGTAGGTTAGATGTTGTTTCTTTCCTTTAATGTTCAGATTATCTTTTACAATATTTTTCAGTTATATTAGCAGCACACCTGTGTGAAATGTAAAGCATAGGATGGTGGGTTTTGTCTTAGGTAGTTTTGTGTTTGCAACAAGTTCTTAATGTTGGATTGGTCTTTGCTGGCATCATGAATGGCGTGGTCATGAAAGATGTTCTTAGCTATTTCTTAATCGCCTTGTGTTCGGTCTTGATGTCTCCAGCAGAAGCACTAATTTTGTGACACATGTTAATACTGTAAAGGAAATTTGGTAGATTTCATGTGATTTTTTCTTTGCACACTCACATTTTACTAGAGCTTAATCCTGCATATTTGTGCTATGTTCACTATATGAACATAATTTACTAACATTGCCTGTTTTTTCTGCTTGGGTTACAGAATAGTGTAAGTGTACGGCATGTGGATAAGCCATGATGGTGGCGTGAAGTTGGAGGAAACGAGAGGAGGAGGAGATTGAGAGAGGGGCGGTACATGTAACTTAGGCACACCTCGTTTGTTACTGTAGTGGATGTCGAGTGTTGTTGTAACTGGTGCTTGCTTGTGTCAACACTGTGCCTTCTTCCCTTGTGGGTCAAATAGTCAATACACAACCCTGAGGCTTTGCACGTGAGTCATTAGGGCAAGCAAGTGCTGGCTTGTGAGGGGGCTTCAAGGTAAGTATTGATGTATGCTGTGATGTATCTATGTGCAGCCAAGCGCCAGGTTCTTGATATGTGGGGGAAAAATGACTGCACCTGCATACAAGCCTTTTGATGTACATCACCTCAAGATTTGCCCATAAGTGCAGTCACATGCAGGATTCCCCCACAACAAGCACCCTCTGTAATTTAGTCTTGTTTAGCCCTTTAACCCTACTCACAAATTACATATTCCCTGTATGACAATTTTCTGTAGCTACATATTTGGATAGAATAATACTGTATGTAGTTACTGTTCACACTGTAGTTACAAAATTTTTTGGTAAAGTTTTAAGTGTCCATACTACTGTCATGTAGTACTCTTGTTTCTGTATGAATACTGTATATTGCTTGTGTAGTGTATTTGTGCATATACAGTATTTTTATAGATTGTTTATGATAGAACCTCTTAAAAATTTTAATGGAAATCGAAAGATGTATAGTATTTAAATAATAAAATAGCACAATGAACAAGAGATGTGAAGTTGAGAAGTGTTTGAGAGGCGTAATTGAAAGACTTTGCTCAAAGTCATTTGAGCCGGGGTAGAGAATATAGCTTGCACTTTAAATTAAAGGTGTATACACAACTATACCTCTGTTGATTTAATGAACAGTTAGTGATATTGGAGGAAAGCTTCTGCAGGAAATAAGTACAGTACAATACAGTCAGGTTTACATTAAATAGTGTTGGTTAATCAAACATAAAAACACCTTCCAGGAATGGGAAAATGGAATTTATGTTTGGTTTTGATGGGACTTGTGAATTTCCACACTAAAAATCTATGGCTGGGTTTCAATTTTGGGGCTGCTGTATGTAGCATTTTTTTCTTTCAGTGCTATTATCGATCCCCAAAAAGCATAATGGCCTTTGTTTTATGCTTGGCAGATTTCCAGGACTTCACCCATTAAATGTATCTTTTTTTTTTTTTTGGTGAATGTTGGTAGTAGTATTACTAATTAGAGGAATGTTTACATTTAGACTCATCAGTATTGGGTTAGCACCCAGCAGTTCGATAATTGATATGAGGTGGCAGCTATATTTATGTGATTACAGTATTACTGTACTTCAGTCACCTTAATTATGTATTGACTAGTGAGAACAATTAATTTAAGAAAGGTTTAGGGTCTAGGTTTTCACCATAGTGGGAAGTACATTTGGCAGACGAGTGCATTGCAAATCATACTTAACTGACAGTGTTCTATATTCGCTAATATTTGTACTTTATATTTTTTTCAGTGATTTGACCCATTTTTTGATTGAAAAGAGTTTTTTTTTTTTTTAAATATAAAAAATGGGGATGGGTGCTTAGAGGTTTGAGAAAAAGGTTACTTATCTAGTTAGCATTTAGTGAGGAGGAGAGTAAATTTAAGGTAGTGTATCTAGTACAGTGATAAAGATCAACCATGTTAAGCTGAGAGTAAAACTTTTTGATGGGATGCATGTATTAAACCATACCACGGGTGGGGTTCGAACCCGCAGTCAGAGAGTCTCAAAACTCCAGAACCCCACCCATGGTATGGTTTGTTTGCAATCGTGTCATTACGATTTCGTGAGTCATGCACGTATTCCTAGGTGTTAAAATTTCTTTTTAAATATCTTTATGAAGAATATGGAAAGGGATAAGTAAGAAGAATGTTAATGGGAAATAAGTGCAGTAGCATGGAAATGAATGGTTGAAAAGGGGAACGGAGTTCATTTTCCATGGGATTGCATAGGCAGGGTAGTCAGTGTATAAGATAGCATGATAAGAAAGAATGGGAAGAGATAGTGAAGATAAAGTAAGAGTATCAGTAGCAGGGGTTTAGAGGTAGACATATTGACCATATGTTAGAATGTAAATCATGGTACTTACATTAATATCAAGTCAGGATGGTACTGTAGATAAAGGTTATTTTTATACTAAAATTGCATACCCTAGGTCCAAAACCATTTACACAGGTGTCTGTATAACTATCATTAACTTATTTTACTCTTTATAGATATTGATAGCTGGGATAGTACAGTAGAAAATGATGGGCACAGTGTGTGCTAACCCATAATTATAGCTTTAAAATACATAGTTAAATTGAATGTTCTGTGCATTATTACAAAAAATTTATTATTTTCAGAATGGACAAAGATGGTACTTTAGACATAAGCTTTGACGAGTGGAGAGATTATTTACTGTTCCATCCATCAGCAAATCTTCATGACATTATTCTTTACTGGAGACATGCCATAGTAAGTGTTTGATAGATAGCCCAGTTTTACCTTAGCATTTAAGATTGTGAACTTATTCTTTTCTCCTTCAATGCCACCTTCAGACACCCCTCACCTGTTAGCCTCTCAAGCAGAGTTGTTAGTCTAATACTGTAATATAATTTTATATTTCTCCATGTATCTAAGATACATGTGACAGTGATACAGGCTTGGGCTCAGTAAGCAAGTGGTGTATGGTGGTTATTGTCACAGGATGTTCACTGTGCTACCGTGGAGTAGCACAGTGGGGTGTAACGTGCTATCAGACCAACTGCCACAATATTTCCTAACGGGGGACAGAAAAAGAAAAATTAGTTTTCCATTATGATCCATGATTATATTATTGAGTGAGCTTAATATTTATGATGAATACACTATCGCCTAGCACACCCTGAATATACACCCCTTGGTAAGCAACAAAAATCAGGCCTGAAGCCTGCCTGCAAGAGTAGATAATTTAAAATTGGCAAAGTCCAAACTGTGGGTAGATCATTACATTAATTAAAAGATATACACAAATTGCTAGAACTACAGTGGTACCTCGAGTTACGATGGTCCCCAAAATCGCCCTTTTATGTAAGTTTATTTTTTTAAATGCTTTTGTAAGTATATTTTTAGGGGTGTAAAAGGACTAGTCTATTTTACATTATTCCTTATGGGGATAAATTCGTTTGGTAATGGCACTTGAACAGCATTCTCGAACGAAAAAATATCGTAACTCGAGGTACCACTGTACTTTCAATATTTTCATTTTACTTTCCCTCTGCATGAAATACTTTAATACATAGAACATTGATTATTTTCATATCAGCGGAGTTTACTGCTTGTCATCATATTACTGCTTGCCAAATGGTGTTGAAATTTACTTCAGATACTACTAGCATTTTTATTCATTGCAGTTTGGCTTTAGACAATATGCTATACACAACAGTATTGCTAAGTGAGTGTTTTTGTATATAAATAAAAGTTTCACATTCATCTATGAAATATATGTATAGTGAAGCTTCTGTATGGACTGTCAATGGGAGGGGTGTACATTTAAATGAAAATTCTTTGTATTGAAATGCAAAATGCAATGGACATGGTCCATTATGAGCACTCCTAATAGTCCATTGTATGGGGAGTCCACCAGACACACACCACCAAGGAACAAAATCTTGATGCAGCAGACTTGGTCTATTATATTAGAAGCCTACTAAACACACACACTACCGCTAATGGACAAAATCTCAGTGCACTGGACGTAGTCCATTGTATCAAACATTTGTACAGCCAGATGTTTTGTTAGTTGTGTTCAAAATCTATAACATAGAAGTCTATTATATTGAGTTTTACTTTGTATACTTACTTTATGGTAGATATAGAGCTGAGTTAAAGGCAAGGTTAAATTGACCAGGTAACTATGTACTGTACGTATATACAGAAAAAGATCGCAGTTATCAGGATTCAATCCCACTACTGGGACACTGGCAACGTTCCCAGAAATGCCTCAAAAGCTGGGCAGCCTGGTTTACAAGCCATGCTTCTTTCTCAGCCCAGGCACATCAGTGGGCCTCAAGCATGGCTTAAAGCTATTTCAATCTCCTTCTGTATGTTCTGACCTCACAAGCGATTTTTATGTCAGTGCACCACACACAAACAAGTGGGTATACAGAGAAAAATTGCAGTCGGCAGGATTTGATCCCACTTCAGGGACACTAGCAAGGTTCCCAAAGTGACACTCTACATCACTTTGCCACAAATGCCTCAAAAGCTGGGCAGCCTGGTTTACAAGCCATGTTTTGAGGCATTTGTGGCCGAGTGGTGTAGAGTGTCACTTTGGGAACCTTGCCAGTTTTGCCTGTAGTGGGATCGAATCCTGCTGACTGAGATCATTCTCTGTATATACCCGCTTGTTTCTATGTGGTGCATTGATACTGTATGTGTATACTACGTATATATAGACTTACGTCCAAAGTTGCTTTGCTGCTTGTATCCAGATTCACAATTTTTTGTGCAATTGTAATCATATAAAAAAAATAATTTATTCTAAGCATTAGTTTTTTTAAACATTTTATACTCTCATAATTATTAATAGTGGAAAGTTATTTAACCAATTAAATATACAGTGGTACCCCGACTTACGATATTAATCCGTCAGAGAGGGCATATTTTAAGGCGAAACAATCGTTAAACGAATCAATTTTCCCCATAAGAAATAATGGAAATAAATTTAATCCGTCCAAGACTTCCAAAAGTAGTTAAATAAAATATTTTTTAGAACTTTTGGACATTAAATAATAAATAATTTAATAAAGAATACATAAATACACATGCAAATATTGTACAATAACATGTCACTTACATTTATTGAAGAGTTGTTGATGTGTGGAGGACGGGAGGAGGGGAGAAGGTGGAGTAGTATGCTAGTGTTTGGAAGGGGAATCCCCTTCCATTAACACTGCAGGTGGTAAGTTCTTTTCTGGGGTTACTTCCCTTTTTCTTTGAATGCCACTAGGACCAGCTTGAGAGTCACTAGACCTCTTTCTAACAACAAATTTGTCCAGGGAGCTCTGTGTCTGGCGATTCTTTAACACATCCCTGAAATGACACACCACTGTGTCATTGTACAGGTTGCCAGCACGGCCTGCAACAGCATGGTTAGGGTGATATTCATCCATAAATGCTTGCACATCACTCCATTTGGCACAGATCTCCCTAATCCTTGAAGAAGGCACATTCTTCCATTTTTGTTCCACCTCCTCCTCCTCCTCTGAACCATTGTCCTGA
>WNWK01026964.1:0-26795 GCA_009830355.1 Cherax destructor | reverse complement strand
AATTTCTGAAGAGATTTAGCCAGACGCACAGAATGTCATAGAGATTTTTGTGCCTAGTATTATGTCTATGGATCTTGTTAAAACTATCAAGAGAATGCTTCAGGTCAGGATTAATACTTCCTCTTCTCATTTAACGACGGAGTTCCGTTCCTAAGACCACGTCAGTAAACAAATTCGTTGCTAAGTGAGGAGCATATTATAGTGGTAGTGGGTTTGTGTCAACCGTCTTTGATATTGTTTTAATGTCACCTTTGCACCATTTATAACATTTCTGGTATATTCTTAAATGCTTATACAGTAGTGTACTGTATATTGTAATAAACAGAATAGAGGAACTCTGCTCTAATATACATTATTTAGGTATGTATACTGGTCAAAGAGCCCATGGTAAGTCCGAGGCATCGGTAAACGAATACGTCGCTAAGTGAGGAGAGGCTGTATTGTTCTGTAAATGTAGGTTGCACAGTAGTACGAGTGAATGTTTTGTATAGCGAGTACGTTGAGGTCTTTGAAGAGTGGGGGGGAGGGGCTTCTAGCAGTGGATAATGTGATCATTCGCACTGCAGCTTTTTGTTGGGCTATTATTGGCTTAAGGTGATTTTCTGTTGTGGATTCCCAGACACAAATGGCATAGAAGAGGTAGTGGTAGATCAGTGAACAGTATAATGTAAGTAGTGGTGTCTGTGGTACATAGTAACGTATACTAAGTTTATTCAGGTACAGATGCACATAAATAGTTACATAAATTATCATACATAGCAGCGTGTAGATTATCATCCAGAATAACACAAAGTCTAAGTGACATTTCCATTGGGGTTCTTGTGATAACTTATTATTTATACAATAAAAGGAGATATATAATAAGAATAAGGTACATAAATTGAGTTATTTACAGCCTGGTGGCAAAAGCTCTGCCTTCACACGCTGAGGGTTCGGGTTCGATTCCCGGCGAGGGAGAACACATTTAGAGTGTTTCCTTACACCAGTTATCCATGTTCACCCAACAGTAAAATGGGTACGTGGGTGCTAGTGGACTGGTGTGGGTTGCATCCTGTGTGTTAGTGGACTGGTGTGGGTCGCATCCTGGGTGTTAGTGGACTGGTGTGGGTTGCATCCTGTGTGTTAGTGGACTGGTGTGGGTCGCATCCTGGGTGTTAGTGGACTGGTGTGGGTTGCATCCTGTGTGTTAGTGGACTGGTGTGGGTCGCATCCTGGGTGTTAGTGGACTGGTGTGGGTCGCATCCTGGGTGTTAGTGGACTGGTGTGGGAGGCATCCTGTGTGTTAGTGGCCTGGTGTGGGTGGTATCCTGGGTGTTAGTGGACTGGTGTGGGTCACATCCTGGGTGTTAGTGGACTGGTGTGGGTTGCATCCTGGGACAAAACTGACGTAATTTGCGGAAAATGCTCAGCATAACAAGGGGCTTTCTATATAGTAGTATGTCATTGATGTCAGCTATGGTCTATATACTTTGTACAGGTACTGGTAGAAATAACTGCGCATAACTGCGATAAAATAAATCAATTACTGGGAACACTTGAAGTTCCTAAACCTGTACTGCCTAGAACGCAGGCGGGAGAGATACATTATTATATACACATGGAAAATTCTCGAGGATTAGTACCAAACTTGCACACGAGAGTCACTCACTAGAAAGCAAAGACTCGGCAGGCAGTAACATCCCCCAATGAAAAGCAGGGGTGCCACTAGCACGTTGAGGGACAATACAATAAGTGTCAGGGCCCAAGACTGTTCAACTGCTCCCAGCATACATCAGGGGTATTACCAACAAACCCCTGGCTGTCTTCAAGCAGGCACTGGACAGGCACCTAAAGTCGGTACCTGACCACCCAGGCTGTGGTTCATACGTTGGACTGCATGCGGTTAGCAGTAACAGCCTGGTTGATCAGGCTCTGATACAAAATGAAGCCTGTTCACAGACCTGGCCGCAGGGGCGTTGACCCCTGGAGAATGTACCAGAATGCTCAATAATGTACCAGAATGTATCAGAATGATCAATAATGTAACAGAATGTATCAAAATGATCAATAATGTACCATAATGCACAATAATGTACCAGAATGTTCAATAATGTTCCAGAATGCTCAGTAATGTACGAGAATGAACCAGAATGCACAATAATGTACCAGAATGCTTAATAATGTACGAGAATGTATCAGAATGCTCAATAATGTACCAGAATGCTCAATAATGTACCATAATGCTCAATAATGTACCAGAATGGACAATAATGTACCATAATGCTCAATAATGTACCAGAATGCACAATAATGTACCAGAATGCTCAATAATGTACCAGAATGCTCAATAATGTACCAGAATGCTCAATAATGTACAAGAATGAACCAGAATGCTCAATAATGTACCAGAATGCACAGTAATGTACCAGAATGCTCAATAATGTACCAGAATGTATCAGAATGCTCAATAATGTACCAGAATACTCAATAATGTACTAGAATGCACAATAATGTACGAGAATGCTCAATAATGTACCAGAATGCATAATAATGTAGCAGGATGCTCAATATTGTACCATAGTGCTCAATAATGTACCAGAATGCACAATAATGTACCAGAATGCTCAATAATGTACCAGAATGTACCAGAATGCTCAATAATGTACCAGAATGTACCAGAATGCTCAATAATGTACCAGAATGCATAATAATGTACCAGAATGCACAATAATGTACCAGAATGTACCAGAATGTACCAGAATGTTCAATATTGTACCAGATTGCAAAATAATGTACCAGAATGCTCAATAATGTTCCAGAATGAACTAGAATGCTCAATAATGTACCAGAATGCACAATAATGTACCAGAATGCTCAATAATGTACCAGAATAATACGTACAAAATGCACAATAATGACCAGAATGCTCAATAATGTACCAGAATGCTCAATAATGTACCAAAATTTACTTCCCAAATAATGTACCAGAATGCACAATAATGTACCAGAATGCTCAATAATGTACCAGAATACAGATGTCAATAATGTACAGATAATGTACCAGAATGCTCAATAATGTACCAGAATAGTATCAATAATGTACCAGAATGTACCAGAATGTACCAGAATGCTCAATAATGTACCAGAATGACAATGCTAATAATGTTCCAGAATGAACTAGAATGCTCAATAATGTACCAGAATGCACAATAATGTACCAGAATGCTCAATACTGTACCAGAATGTATCAAAATGCTCAATAATGTACCAGAATGTACCAGAATGCTCAATAATGTACCAGAATGCACAATAATGTACCAGAATGCTCAATAATGTAGCAGAATGCACAATAATGTACCAGAATGCTCAATAATGTACCAGAATGTACAAAATGCTAATAATGTACCAGAATGTACCAGAATGTAATAATGTACAGAATGCTCAATAATGTACCAGAATGCTCAATAATGTACAGAATGCTCAATAATGTACCAGAATGCTCAATAATGTACCAGAATGTTCAATAATGTACCAGAATGCACAATAATGTACCAGAATGCTCAATAATGTACCAGAATGTACCAGAATGCAAATGTACCAGAATATACCAGAATGCTCAATAATGTACCAGAATGTACAAGAGTGCTCAATAATGTACCAGAATGTTCAGATGCCAATAATGTACCAGAATGCTCAATAATGTACTGAATGTACACGAATGGTCAATAATGTACCGAGAATGTACCAGAATTACAAATGCTAATAATGTACCAGAATGCACTAATTCAAATGTACAAGAATGCTCAATAATGTACCGGATGTAGAATGTCAATAATGTACCAGAATGCTCAATAATGTACAGAATGCACAATAATGTACCAGAATGCCAATAATTTAGAATGTACCAGAATGCTCAATAATGTAAAAATGCTCAATTATGTACCATAATGCAATAATGTTCCAGAATGCTCAATAATGTACAATGTCCGAATGCCAATAATGAATGCTCAATAATGTACCAGAATGCTCAATAATGTACCAGAATGCACAATATTGTACCAGAATGTACCAGAATGCTCAATAATGTACCAGAATGCACAATAATGTACCAGAATGCTCAATAATGTACCAGAATGCACAATAATGTACCAGAATGCTTAATAATGTACCAAAATGTACCAGAATGCTCAATAATGTACCAGAATGCACAATAATGTACCAAAATGTACCAGAATGCTAAATAATTTACCAGAATGCTCAGTAATGTACCAGAATGTACCAGAATGCTCCATAATGTACCAGAATGCTCAATAATGTACTATAATGCACAATAATGTACCAGAATGCTCAATAATGTACCAGAATGTACCAGAATGCTCAATAATGTACCAGAATGCACAATAATGTACCACAATGTACAAGAATGCTTAATAATGTACCAGAATGCTCAGTAATGTACCAAAATGTAACAGAATGCTCAATAATGTACCTGAATGTTCAATAATGTACCAGAATGCTCAATAATGTATCAGAATGCTCAATAATGTACCAGAATGCACAATAATATACCAGAATGCTCAATAATGTACCAGAATGTACAAGAATGCTCAATAATGTACCAGAATGCTCAATAATGTACCAGAATGCTCTATAATGTACCAGAATGCACAATAATGTACCAGAATGTACCAGAATGCTCAATAATGTACCAGAATGCACAATAATGTACCAGCATGCTCAATAATGTACTATAATGCTCAATAATGTACCAGAATGTACCAGAATGCACAATAATGTACCAGAATGTACAAGAATGCTCAATAATGTACCAGAATGCACAATGATGTACCACAATGTACCAAAATGCTTAATAATGTACCAGAATGCTCAGTATTGTACCAGAATGCTCAATAATGTACCAGAATGCTCAATAATGTACCAGAATGCTCAATAATGTACCAGAAAGCTCAATAATGTACCAGAATGTACCAGAATGCTCAATAATGTACCAGAATGCTCAATAATGTACCAGAATGCACAATAATGTACCAGAATGCCCATTAATGTACCAGAATGCACAATAATGTACCAGTATGCACAATTTACTGGAATGTACCAGAATGCACAATAATGTACCAGAATGCATAATAATGTACCAGAAGACAAACAAACTGACAAACAGAATGCAGATGTTATATACACAGACTTTGTAAAAGCCTTTGACAAGTGTGACCATGGTGTAATAGCACACAAAATGCGTGATAAAGGAATAACAGGGAAAGTTGGTAGATGGATCTATAATTTCCTAACAAGTAGATTAGATTTTGCCACCAAAGTAGCTAGTTTATTGTGCACCCCATATCCATCCTGCAGACGGTAGCGCAAGAGCATATGGATACACAAAAGGCCCAGGAGCTAGGCCCCAAAAGGGTTAACAATTGTACATTTGGATTTATATCTACATTTCACTTATCTGTTACAAGCAAATTTAGGAAAATTGTTTAGTATAACTGGTATCTTATTTTCATTAATAAGATATCTTGACATGTCACATAGGTTATTATACTGTCTATCTCTATATTCCTCAATGAGTGGACAATTCAGCACATAGTGTTCAAGACAGTGACCATATGCCTGATCACATAATTTTGCATTTAGTTTGATCATCATCTGTGTCTCCCAAACTGTCAGAAGTACTTGTAGCCAAGCCTAAGCCTGGCCACTACAACATCAGTCAGTCAGTTCACATTGCAAGTTGCTCCATAAACATACTTATTTATGTTCATGTTATCATAGTGGGTTATAGATCTACTCAGGCTTCTAACTGCATTCCTATAGCAATCATTTTCATTATTTATTTCTCTCCTAATATTATTCCTAATGCTAGACACAGATATACCAAAGTTATATTCTACATTCTCATTCTGGGTAATCAACTTTATCATGAAGGAGTAATTCAATGTGTGATGGAATCCATAGCAATTGTACATTAATTCCTTTGTCCCGGATTTTTTAGTATCTATACCTGGCTTCTCCAATGAGCATGTTGTTAGAGTCATTATATGAGTCAAGAGCCTTCAGTGATGACATAGAATCAGTAAGGATGAAAGAGTCAAGCTCAGTGTCATAAGTTAGCTTTAGTGCCATTAGGATTGCAAACAACTCAGTTTGCAGTGTAGACGCCCAGTTGTTAATACTTATGCCTAGTTCAACAGATTTATTATTGTTCTTAACTAGGGAGGTGGCAACCAGAGCAGATGCAGCCCTGCCAGAAGACTCCTGTTTAGATCCATCAGTGTATATAACTTGTGATAACTTATTACTACCAGCTAGGCGAGAAATTTCTTCTTGAGCAGTTGCTTTAACAAGTGATTTAAGGAAGGGATTACTAGCAATGAGCTTCTTGGGAGGGACTTGCAGGTATGTGATATTAAATGAACACATCTTCCATGGAGGGGTGAAATGCTCTTGTTGCCTACAGTGATACAATTCATGCAGGTTGTAAAACTTAATGTAATTGCATGTTTTCACAATCCATTTAGATCTGTGAGTATTTACTTCTAGACATTTAGTAAGATTCATTGTGACAGTGTCTGGTTCATTTCTTAACATTCTAATACCAAGTACAGTGTTAATCTCAACAATCCTATCACTGATACCTAACAAGTAGAACACAAAGAGTAGTAGTAAACAGAGAAAAGCTCTGTTCCACAAGGCACAGTACTCGCTACCATCCTGTTCCTCATCCTCATATCGGACATAGACAGGGATATAAGCCACAGTGCTGTGTCTTCCTTTGCAGATGACACCCGAATCTGTATGACAGTGTCCACCGTTGAAGACACTGCAAGACTCCAAGCAGACATCAACCAAATCTTTAAATGGGCTGCAGAAAACAATATGAAGTTCAATGATGAGAAATTTCAATTACTCATATATGGAAAACGTGAGGACATTAAAATCTCATCGGAGTACAAAACAAATTCCAACCACACAATAGAGCGAAAAACTAATGTCAAAGACCTGGGAGTGATCATGTCAGAGGATCTCACCTTCAAGGACCATAACACCGTAGCAATCGCATCTGCTAGAAAAATGACAGGATGGATAATGAGAACCTTCAAAACCAGGGATACCAAGCCCATGTTGACACTTTTCAGGTAGCTTGTTCTATCTAGGCTTGATTATTGCTGCACACTAACTGCACATTTCAAGGCGGGTGAAATTGCTGACCTAGAAAATGTGCAGATAACCTTCACGGCACGCATAACTGCGATAAACCACCTCAATTACTGGGAACTCTTGAAGTTCCTCAACCTGTACTCCCTAGAACGCAGGTGGGAGAGATACATTGTTATATACACTTGGAAAATCCTAGAGGGATTAGTACCAAACTTGCACACGAGAGTCACTCCCTACGAAAGCAAAAGACTCGGCAGACGATGTAACATCCCCCCAATGAAGAGCAGGGGTGCCACTAGCACGTTGAGAGACAACACAATAAGTGTCAGGGGCCCAAGACTGTTCAACTGCCTCCCAGCATACATAAGGGGGATTACCAATAGACCCCTGGCTGTCTTCAAGCAGGCACTGGACAGGCACCTAAAGTCAGTACCTGACCAGCCAGGCTGTGGTTCGTACGTTGGACTGCGTGCGGCCAGCAGTAACAGCCTGGTTCATTAGGCCCTGATCCACCATGAGGCGTTGACCCCCGGAACTCTCTCCAGGTATACTCCAGGTATACTCCAGGTATACTAGAGGTATACTCCAGGTATACTCCAGGTATACTCCAGGTATACTCCAGGTATACTCCAGGTATACTCCAGGTATACTCTAGGTATACTCCAGGTATACTCCAGGTATACTCCAGGTATACTCCAGGTATACTCCAGGTATACTCCAGGTATACTCCAGGTATACTAGAGGTATACTAGAGGTATACTCCAGGTATACTCCAGGTATACTCCAGGTATACTCCAGGTATACTCTAGGTATACTCCAGGTATACTCCAGGTATACTCCAGGTATACTCCAGGTATACTCCAGGTATACTCCAGGTATACTCCAGGTATACTCCAGGTATACTCCAGGTATACTCCAGGTATACTCCAGGTATGTGTCAATGTTACTGGAATATGTACTAAACAAATTTTACTCAATATAAAACAGAAAAAAATTCTTTGTATTATTATGTAAGACTTTCAAAATCTTTTAAAGTTTTGAAAATTTTCTTATTGGTTTAAAGTTTTGTATTTTCTTAGAGTAACAATAAATATTTTAGATATACTAACAATGATTTTGTTATAAATTAAATATTGATCAAATTTTACTCTTTTCTTTGGTAAATATTTATTGTAAGAATTTTAGTTATTGGTTAAAATTTTCCCGTAATAATTTAGTTAAGTTAGCAAGTAAGTTAGTTAGTTATTATGTAAGTTAATAAGTTAGCAAGATTTGTATTTTAGTTAGTAAGTTTGTTAGAAAGTTATTAAGAAAGATAATAAGTTTGTAAGGAAGTTAGAAAGTAATTTAGTAACGTATTAAGTTAATAAGTATATTAGTAAGTTAGAAAGTAAGTTACGAAGTTAGTTTATTTAGGTACAGTTACACATAAGTTACCCTGAATTAATCTGCTTGGACTTCCTACTAGTTTCCTCAACATTTCAAGCAGCTCATTATGTGTTGATTGCAACACGAAAGGCCTAGAGCTATAATTCAACTTTCCCTGTAGCTGCTTTCCATTCAGTGTCGCTTGTTCGCAATTGTTGCATTTTAAATCATAATGTATCATCAACAACCTTCTTGATCTAAGTTATTTTAACATTCACACACCAGGACCTGGGAGTGATAATGTAAGAGAATCTCACTTTCAAAGATCTCAACAATGTATCTATCTATCACATATGTAAAGAAAATGATAGGATGGATAATGAGAACTTTCAAAACTAGAGATGCAAAGCCAATGATGATTCTCTTCTAATGGATTTTTCTCTCTAGGCTGGAATATTGCTGTACAGTTGTGGCCTCTTTCCATTAAAGGCATGTACAGTAATAGACCTGAAGAATGAACATATAAGTACAATGAAGCATCTAAATTACTTGGAAGAGTTGAAGTATTTTGACCTGTACCTCTTGCAAGGCAGGCGAGAAAGATACATCATAATATACACTTGGAAATTTTTACAAGGACTAGTCCAAAATCTGCACAAGGAAATCGCTCCTTACGAAATAAAAAGACTCTGAAGGCGGTGCAACATCTTTCCAATGAAAAGCAGACTTGCCATTAGTCCATTATGAGACAATGCAATAAGTATCAGGGAACCAAGACTGTTCAGTTGCCTCCTAGCATACATAAGGCTGTCTTCAAGACTCCTGGCAGTCTTCAAGACCCCTGGCAGTCTTCAAGACTCCTGGCAGTCTTCAAGACCCCTGGCAGTCTTCAAGACTCCTGGCAGTCTTCAAGACCCCTGGCAGTCTTCAAGACAGCTGGCTGTCTTCAAGACAGCTGGCAGTCTTCAAGACAGCTGGCTGTCTTCAAGACCCCTGGCAGTCATCAAGACAGCTGGCTGTCTTCAAGACAGCTGGCTGTCATCAAGAGTGAACTGGACTGGCACCTAAACTCAGTGTGTGACTAGCAAGGCTGTGGTTCAAGCGTTTGTTTACGTGCGGCCAGCAGTAACAGCCTAGATACACCCTCTTGGTATACTCCAGGTGTTAGTTACCTTACACCTACTGTCATTGTTCACCTAGCAGTAGGTAGGTACCTATGTTTTTGTCACCTTACACCTGCTGCCACTGTTCACCTGACAACAAATACGTACCTGGGAATTAAGCCACCTTAGTAAGTTTATTCAGGTATACACAAATACTGTATAGTTACATACATTATCATACATAGCAGCATATGTGTAGAGAACCATCCAGGATAACCCAAAAAAGTCAGACACAGTGACTTATGTATTTCCACTGGGGTCCTTTTAATACCTTATTATTAAACTATAAAGGCGATATCTTATTATTATACTATAAAGGAGATATAACAGGAATAAGGTAAAATGAGTTATTTATATTTACATGTGTGTTAGCTAAAAAAATATAAAATCATTCTCCTCCCTTTCTGTCGCTACATTCATTAGGTACCTTTTGGTTCTCTTCTTGAACTGGCTCATGCTATGACTGGCTTTGACATGTGCAGACAGTCTGTTCCATTACTTTATTGCTGTACAATAAAAGGTGTTTGAAGCCTGGCCACTGACTGTGGGAACTACAAAGTTGTGCTCTCTCCCCCTAGTACTATGACTACTTTGGTTCCCAACCTTGACAAAATTGGCAGCAAGATATTCTGGACACTGTTTGTGAGCAATTTTATAAACTTGATTCAACTTAAGTTGTTTTACTCTGTCTTCAATATTCAACATATCCAATTGTTGTAATTCTTACCTGTGAGTCCTTCGTTAGTTCGTTCTAAATACGTTACAAAATTGAAATATTTAAAATAATTTTGAATATCCTTTGGATAATAATAAAATAAATATACTTATTGCAAGGTGAAAAGTGACAGCAGGTGTAAGGTGACTAACACCCAGATACCTACTTACTGTTAGATAAAAGTGACTGCAGGAGTAAGGTAACTAATACCCAGGTACCTACTTACTGCTAGGTGAACAGTCACAGCATGTGTAATGTAACTAAAAAAGCAGGTACCTACTTACTACTAGATGAACAGTCACAGCAGGTATAAGGTAATTAACACCTAGGTACCTACTTACTTCTAGGTGAACAGTGACAGCAGGTGTAAGGTAACTAAAAACATGTACCTAAGGTAACTAACATCTAGGTACTTACTTACTGCAAAGTGAAGTGACAGCAGTTGTAAGGTGACAACACCCAGGTACCTACTTACTGCTAGCCGAACGGAGCAGGTGTAGGGTGACTAACACCCAGGTACCTTCAAACTACTAGTGCTAGGTGAACATGAAGAGAAGGTGTAAGGTGACACCAAGGTACTGCTAGGTGAACAGTGACTGCATGTATAAGATGACTAACACCCATGTACCTACTTACTGCTAGGTGAACAGGGACGGCAGGTATAAGATGACTAACACCCAGGTACCTACTTACTGGTAGGTGAGCAGTAACAGCAGGTATTACATGACTAAAACCCAGCTACCTACTTACTTCTACGTGAAAAGTGACAGCAGGTGTAAGGTAATTAACACCCAGGTACCTACTTACTATTAAGCGAAAAGCGACAGCAGGTATAAGGTGACTAATACTTAGGTATTTTCTTATTGCTAGGGGAACTGGGATAGAAGTGTAAGGTGACTAATTCTCAGGTACCTACTTACTGATAGGTGTGCAGTGACAGCAGATGTAAGGTGACTATCTTCCAGACTCGTACATGCCAGGTGAAAAGGGACAATAGGTGTGAACTGAATGACACCCAGGTATCTTACTGCTAGGTGAACAATGACAGCAGGTGTAAGGCGACTAACACTTTCCTACCCCCAGGTGAATAGAGACAGCACGTGTAACGTAACTAACATCCGGTTACCTACTTAGTGCTAGGAGAACACGAAGATTCTGCTAAGTGAAGAGTGTCAGCAGGTGCAAGGTAAATAACCCCCAGGTACCTACTTGCTGCTAGGTGATCATTTACAGAATGTTTAAGGTGACTAACGCCCAGGTACCTACTTACAACTAGGAGGTGTTAGGAAACTAACTCCATGAGTCTTCAATCAGGGTGTTTCAGGGGGTCAACCCCCCGCAGAGCCAGGTCCATGACCAGGAATCGTGGTGGATCATGTCCTGGTCTACCAGGCTGTTACTGCTGGACGAACGTAAACCAACAATGGAACCACAGCCTGGCTGGTCAAGTAATAATTTTGTCTGTCCAGCTCCCTCTTGAAAACAGCCAAGGGTCTTGAAGTCGGCCATGGGTCTGGAAGATTGTCAGGAATCTTGAAGATGGCCATTGGTCTGGAAGACAGCCAGGGGTCTGGAAGACAGCCAGTGGACCTGAAGATTGCCATTGGTCTGGAAGACAGCCAGGTGTCTTGAAGACGGCTATGGGTCTGGAAGACAGCCAGGGGTTTTGAAGATGACTATGTGTCTGGAAGACAGCCAGGGATCTTGAAGATAGCCATGGGTCTGGGATACAGCCAGGGGTCTTGAAGATGGCCATGTCTCTGGAAGACAAGTTGGGGTCTTGAAGACGGTCATGGGTCTGGAAGACAGCCAGGGGTCTTGAAGATGGCCATTGGTCTGGAAGACAGCCAGGGGTCTTGAAGACTGAGATGGGTCTGGAAGACGTCTTGAAGACGGCCAGGTGTCTTGAAGACGGCTAGGGTCTTAAAGACAGCCAGGAGTCTTGAAGACGGCCAGGTGTCTTGAAGACGGCTAGGGTCTTAAAGACAGCCAGGAGTCTTGAAGACGGCCAGGTGTCTTGAAGACGGCCAGGGGTCTTAAAGGCAGCCAGGGGTTTTGAAGATGGGCATAGGTCTGGAAGACGGCCAAGGAACTTGATGACAGCTACGGATCTATTGGTAATCCCTTTTATGTATGCTGGGAGGCAGGTGAACAGTCTTGGGCCGCTGACAATTATTGTATTGTCTCTTAGCGTACTCTCGAGGAACCTGACTTTCACTGGGGATGTGTCATCACCTGCCAAGTCTTTTTTTTCGTACTGAATGATTTCCGTGTGCAGATTGTGGACTAGTTAATCTAAGATTTTCCAAGTGAATATTATGATGCCTGTGTTCCAAGAGTACAGGTCTAGAGACTACAACTGTTGTCAGTAATTTAGGTGCTTGATTGTATTTATACATGCAATAAAAGTTCTTTGTTTGTTCTTCAGGTCTGCAAATATATATGCCAAATAGTCTACAAATGTACAGGAATAGTCCAGCCTAGAGAGAAGTGATTTGAAGAGAATCATCATGGGCATTGCATCCCTAGTTTTGAAGGTTCTCATTATCCATTGTATCATTTTCCTAGCAGATGTGTTAGATACATTGTTGTGATCTTTGAAAATGAGATTCTCTAACATTATCACTCCCAGGTCCTGGTCTTGGAATGTTAAGATAACTTAGATAAAGTAGGTGTTGTTGATACATTTTGGTTTCATATGTAACAATTGTGAACAAGCGATACAAGATGTAAAACAGCCACTAGGGGAGTTGAATGATAGCTTTAGGCCTTTCATGTTGCAAACAACACATCATAAGGAGCTTGCAAAGGTCGACAAACTTGTGGGAAGTCCAAGCAGTTTAGTTCAGTGAACATTCCCCTGAACTAATCTACCTAGACTTCCTACTCATTTCTGCAACATTGCAAGCTCCTGTTGATGTGTTGATTGCAACACTGAAGGCTCAGAGCTATCATTTAACTCACACTGTGGCTTCTTTGAATTATAACTGGCTAGGGTTCCGGGGGTCAGCGCCCTCGCAGCTTGGTCTGTGATCAGGCGTCATGGTGGATCAGGACCTGATCAACCAGGCTGTTACTGTTGGCCGCACGCAACCCGACGTATGAACCACAGCCCGGCTGGTAAGGTACTGACTTCAGCTGCCTGTCCAGTGCCCGCTTGAAGATAGTCA
Organism: Cherax destructor; assembly: GCA_009830355.1. NCBI lineage: Eukaryota > Metazoa > Arthropoda > Malacostraca > Decapoda > Parastacidae > Cherax > Cherax destructor. Next base: position 13,218 of record WNWK01026964.1, on the reverse strand, counting down.
GGGGTCTATTGGAAATCCCTCTTATGTATGCTGGGAGGCAGTTCAACAGTCTTGGGCCTCTGACACTTATCATGTTGTCTCTTATCGTGCTAGTGGCACCCCTGCTTTTCAATGGGGGATGTTGCATCGTCTGCCAAGTCTTTTGCTTTATTAGTGAATGATTTTCGTGTGCAAGTTTGGTAGTAATCTTTCTAGGGTGATACAGATACCATACATACAGATACCATACATACAGATACCATACATACAGATACTATACATACAGATACCATACATACAGATACCATACATACAGATACTATACATACAGATACCATACATACAGATACCATACATACAGATACTATACATACAGATACCATACATACAGATACCATACATACAGATACTATACATACAGATACCATACATACAGATACCATACATACAGATACTATACATACAGATACCATACATACAGATACCATACATACAGATACTATACATACAGATACCATACATACAGATACCATACATACAGATACTATACATACAGATACCATACATACAGATACATTCGCTCTGTAGACTTCGTCCTGAACGGCCACAAACGCTCCTGCCCTTGACAATCAGTCTCCCTACGAATCCATTTGGGGAGGGGTACCCCGGAATCCACCAATGAGAGACCACCAACGCCTCAAGCCACCACCACTAAACGGACGAATCAGAGGCCTGGCTGCCAGTCAAGCCTCAGCCAATGTGAGACCACCTCCACCTTCCACCACCAGCCAATCACCAACCTGACCTGCCTCTGCGACCAAACCATCTTCGTCCCCACGCCTGGTGTCTCGTTCTACACCACAAAACCATACAATAACGCAATGGTTGTCCAGGAACTGGTCCAACGGCTCCGGGAGGGAACTGTCAAGTTCACCTGTGACGAAGAACCATTGAGCCAGACGTAATAGTTTACAACCTCCAAAAACCGGAACCACCTCCACCAAACCAGAACGAAGTTTAACACTCTCTCCAATGGTACAGTCATGTAACTAGCTTGTGACCATTCACTGCCCCACTGAAGATCCAATCTACCCTGAGCAGCTGACTTCTCTGTCCTTCCTGCCTGCCTCCTGATATACGACCTCACTCACCTCGTCAGATGCTCACCGCTGATTCCAGCCACACCTGCAGTACTTCGCTACCACTTGCGCCACAGTGGTTGGGTCACTTGCCTTTCTTACCCTCCTCTCCTCCACCCTCCCATCATTTACCAGTATTTCCATCCTTCCCCATCCTTCTTCCTCCCCATCTTACCATAGCTCTGGTCTTATTTGATTCACTGAAAGAAGAATGTTGGCTGTATAATTCATAATTTCTAAATTATATTCGTTAGAAAGAAATTTCAAGGAAAAATGTTAGATATGTCTCCATTTATTTGCAGGAAATTGTTTGAATGAAATATATTTCAGACCAAAATGTTAGATATCTAATATTTTATAGAACGTCTTAAATTTCTGTTTATAAGAAATATATTCCAAGTCAAATTGTCTGTTGTTTTCGCTTTGCCTTTATATATCATTACTCAAAAAATGAAATGGTTCACGAAAATTTTATAACTGGGCTGGTGGTCCATGGGCTGAAACGAGTTGAGAACCACTGGTCTAGCTAGGCCTTTCATGCTCCAAACAACACATCATCAGGAGCTTGCAATGATCCAGAAACTATTAGGAAGTCTAAGCAGATTAGTTGTAGAGCAAACACATTTCCCACGGGCACTACTAGGGCGGGGAAGGTGCCAGAGCCAGAGCTTGCTACCACCTGCAGCTCACAAGACTACCATTCCCACGAACCCCCCTAGGGCAGGGAAGATGGCAGACCAGAGGCCTAGCTTCTCCCTACGAACCCCGTGAGGGCGGGGAATGTGGCTAGGCCTGGGGACAGTTGGTCCCAACGATGAACGAGAGTAATTTATACAAGTGTTATTATGTATGATAACTCAACTTATGTGTAACTGTACCTAAATAAAATAACTTAGTAACTTACTTTCTAACTTACTAACGTACTTAATAACATGCTAACTTGTTAACTTACTAAATTACTTACTAACACACCACGTTACTAATTTATTACCTTTCTTACTAACCTTCTAATTTACTTTCTAAGTAACTTACATACTAATATTATTAAGTTACTAATTTAATTACTTACTTAATACCTTAATTGCTAGCTTAATTACTAATTTACTTAATGCAAGAAATATTTAACTGACAACTGAAATCTTTAAATAAATTTGGAATATTGACATCGATAAAACTTAATCAATAGTTTATTTAAAAAAAAAAATTATCGGCCGCAATTTTTTTTAATAATGCTATACATAAGTATATGTAAAATAATATATAATATTTAACAAGTGTTTTACAACGTTTAAAGTTTTTTTTTAAATCTAGCATAATAATAATAATGATTTAAAACAAAACAAAAATTCTTTACTTAATATAAACTAAAATTTTAGTTTAAATACTTTCAATTCTATTTATTAAAATTAATTTTGAATATCCTTTGGGTAATATATTAAAATTAATATCTACTTACTGCCAGGTACCTACTTCCTGCTAGGTGAACAGTGACAGGTGTAAGGTGACTGACACCCAGGTACCTACTTACTGCTACATGAACAATGACAGCAGGTGTAAGAAGAAGAACACCAAGGCACATAGTTACTGCTAGGGGAATAGGTGTGTATGATGTCTGACACACAGGCACCTACTTACTGCAAGGTGAATAGTAACAGCAGACGTAAGGTAACTAACACCTAGATATCAATATACTGCTAGGTGAACAGTGACAATATGTGTAAGGTGAATAACACATAAGTACCTACTTACTTCTAGGTGAAGAGTGACAGCAGGTTCAAGGTGACTAATATTCAGATGCCAACTTACTTCTAGGTGAACAATGACAGCAGGTGTAAGGTGACTAACGCCCAGGTACCTACTTACAGCTAGGTGAACAAACACAACGAGTGTAAGGAGACTAACATCCAGGTACTTACTTACAGCTAAATGAACTGTTGTAGGTCTAAGGTGACTTAATTCCCAGGTACGTACTTGTTGACAGATGAACAGTGACAGGAGGTGTAAGGTGACTATAACATAGGTACCTACTTTTCAGGTGGCTTGTTCTATCTAGGCTGGAATATTGCAGCACACTAACTGCACCTTTCAAGGCAGGTGAAATTGCTGACCTTGAAAATGTACATAGAACCTTCACCGCACGCATAAGTGCGATAAACCACCTCAACTACTGGGAACGCTTGAAGTTCCTAAACCTGTACTCTCTAGAACGCAGGCGGGAGAGATACATTATTATATACACGTGGAAAATACTCGAGGGATTAGTACCAAACTTGCACACGAGAGTCACTCCGTACGAAAGCAAAAGACTCGGCAGGCGATGTAACATCCCCCCAATGAAGAGCAGGGTGCCACTAGCACGTTGAGGGACAACACAATAAGTGTCAGGGGCCCAAGACTGTTCAACTGCCTCCCTGCATACATCAGGGGATTACCAACAAACCCTGGCTGTCTTCAAGCAGGCACTGGACAGGCACCTAAAGTCGGTACCTGACCAGCCAGGCTGTGGTTCGTACGTTGGACTGCATGCGGCCAGCAGTAACAGCCTGGTTGATCAGGCTCTGATCCAACATGAGGCCTGGTCACATACCGGGCCGCAGGGGTGTTGACCCCTGGAACTCTCTCCAGGTAAACTCCAGGTTATTCTGCAGGAACCTAAGCGGAGATCTGCGACTAATAGCTCCTGCAGCAGGCGATACGTCAATCTGGTGCGCCATGGTTGCTTCAGCTTTCAATTTTGTACGAATAATGTCACGAAGCTGCGCAGCAGTGAGTGTGTTTTGATATTCAATACCAATGGAACGAGCAATTTGCCAACAACGCTGTAGAGAACGTTTGGGCAGGTTTTATAGAGTAAACTTAGACACCAATGACCTGACTCGTATAGGTGGCATTAACCCCAACGTAACATGTTGTTGCAATACACACTTAAGCAGCTATGCACAGTACGACTACAGAATTCACATACACACAATAGCAAAGCTGACACACAATAATCGGAAGCGATGGCAAAGCTGAGACGCAATGCCAGATAGCAAAGCTGTCTAAACGATACAAGACTAACTCCTGCTCCGGCTCCAACCCTAGCATCAGCTTCTGCTCTAAGTCCAGCTCTAGCTCTTGGACAGGCTTCCCATATTATGGCCTCAGGTAATCAAGGCCTACTAACCTGGCCATAATGGGAGCTTGGAGCGAAAATAAACACAGCAGTAATCTTTGAATTGTATTTTCCTTCACCAAGTATAAACAGATGTATTTACAATATGTACACTATGTACAAGAGGTGGGAAAATAAATGTATCACGGTAATCAAGAGGCAAGACAACAGCCTGAAGACAGAGAGATAACCGTGATCAACCAGCAGCTGTATGAAACTGGCAAGAGTGAATCGTGAGTGCTACCACATCACCTTCGCAATTGTCAGACCCACATTATCATTGGCTGAACCAGGGTACTGATTTAACGATGGGGCCCTCTTAATCGTTAAACTCTTAGCACCTGGTTCGTTGGTTGGGAGGAAGCCTATATGGGAGAGTGTACATACGCTGAATAAATGTAAAGTATGCCACAGTTGTGTTGAAGGAAATCGGGTGTGCTGCATTTTGCATGTGTCCAAACATCATCCAGTAATAAAATTTCGTGGATATATCGTCTGGTAGAGGAAAGGTGGTGGGTGGTGGCGGCTGCTGAGTGACTTGTAGGATCTTGGTGGTTGTGGACTGGAGCTTAGCTATTGCAGCATAAGTAGGGGAGTTTCTTGTTGTCTTCTTAAGGTCTTCTTTCATAAGATCTCCTTACGAACAGGACATTTGGCTGCCAGAGTATGGTGGTCACTCTTACAGTTGATGCAGGTAGCAGCAGCAGTAGAGGCGCAGGAACTAAAGTCGTGACCTTCAGACCCACAGGTGGAACATATCTTCTTGTTCTCCACATGACATTCGGTGGTTGAGTGATTGTAGGAATAACATGGTGAACAAGGTGTTATGTCTGAAGAGTTCTGGCTCAATCTGTCTAGAGTTGATGAAGTAGTATGATACAGCCATCAGACAGGGCTCTGTCAGCCATGTTGACGTCAAGAAACGTGATCTTAAAGGATGCGTTAGGTATCACGACAGTGTCGATCTTGGCCCAGTCATTTTAGTCTACAATTGACGACATGAGTTCCTCGGTGGACATGATGATGATAAGCCTATCAAGGCGTTTCAGAAACACAGATCGTTTAGCACTCATGTAATGTGAGGTGGAGATGGTAAAGCCAAGATCGTCAAGAATGGTCATTACAGGAGGTGAGAACCTTGTCACCTTCCTCATCATCAATGAAGGTGACCAGGAAAGCTTCCTTTAGTTCAGGGGAATGTTCACCTGAAATAACTTGCTTGGACTTCCTACTAGTGCATCGATCATTGCAAGCTCCTGATGATGTGTTGATTGCGGTATGAAAGGCCTAAACCTATCATTTAACTCCCCTTGTGGCTGTTTTACATCTTGTATTGCTTGTTCACAATTGTTGCAAATTAATTCATAATATATCAGCAACAGCCTTCTTGATCTAAGTTATCTTAACATTCACACTCCAGGACCTGGGAGTGATAATGTCAGAGAATCTCACTTTCAAAGATCACAACAATGTATCTAACACATCTGCTAGGAGAATGATAGGAAGGATAATGAGAACCATCAAAACTAGGAATGTAAAGCAAATTAATCTCTTCAAATCGCTTGTTCTATCAAGGTTCGAATATTGTAGCCTCTTTCAAGGCATATATATTTGTAGACCTGAAGAACAAAGAACTTTTATATAATAATAATAATAATAATAATAATAATAATAATAATAATAATAATAATAATAATAATAATAATAATAATAATAATAATAATAATAATAATAATAGTTTATTTAGACATGATACAATGTTGTTATTTAGACATGCATGTATAAATACAATAAAGCCCCTTAAATTACTGACAACAGTTGAAGTCTCTAGACCTCAGGTGGAACACAGGTGAAGAAGATGCATCATAAAATCTTAGATTGACTACCTACCTGGAGTCTACCTGGAGGGCATTTATGGGACCTACGTCCCCGCGGCCCGGTCTATGACCAGGCCTCCCGGTGGATCAGGGCCTGATCAACGAAGCTGTTACTGCTGGCTGCACGTAGTCCAACGTACGAACCACAGCCCGGCTGATCTGGCACTGACTTTAGGTATCTGTCCAGCTCCCTCTTGAAGGCAACCAGAGGTCTACTGGGAATGCCCCTAATGGCTGGTGGGAGGCTGTTGAACAGTCTTGGGCGCCGGACACTTATTGTGTTTTCTCTTAGTGTACCAGTGGCGCCCCTACTTTTCACTGGGGGTACGGTGCACTGTCTGCCAAGTCTTTTGCTTTCGTATGGAGTGATTTATAATAATAATAATAATAATAATAATATAATAATAATAATAATTTTTATTTCAATGCATGTTACAAGTGTACAATGTTATTGGTAGTTACAATTATAAAACAATTATAAAACTGTAATGCAAGGAGAGCCACTGGCAGTCCCTCCAGAATCTTACAGGTGTAGATTATGATATATCTCTCTCGCCTGCGCTCCAGTGAATATAAGTTTAGTGCTTCCAGGCGTTCCCAGTAGTTAAGGTGTTTGATGGAACTTATACGTGCAGTTAAGGTTCTCTGTACATTCTCTAGATCTGCAATTTCACCTGCCATGAATGTTGATGTTAATGTACAGCAGTATTCTAGCCTAGAGAGAACAAGTGATTTAAAAAGGATCATCATTGGCTTGGCATCTCTAGTCTGGATCCCCACAGTGAAATGTAATAATTGTTAGCGGCCCAAGACTGTTCAACTGCCTCCCATCATACATAAAGAGGATTACCACTAGATCCCTAGCTGTCATCAAGTACCTTCGCCGTCTTCAAGACCCTTGGTTGTCTTCCAGACTCATGGCCGTCTTCAAGACTGAACTGGGCAGGTACCTAAAGTCAGTACCTGACCAGCCAGGCTGTGGTTCATGCGTTTGTTTACGTACAGCCAGCAGCAACAGCCTGGATGATAAGGTCCTGATCCACTATGAGGCCTTCAGACTGGGACGCGGGGGCGTTGACCCCCGATACACCCTCTTGGTATACTGCATGTGTTAGTTACCTTACATCTGCTGTCATTGTTCATCTAGCTATAAGTTTACCTGGAGAGAGTTCCAGGGGTCAACGCCCCCGCTGTGGGTCTGTGACCAGGCCTCATGGTGGATCAGGGCCTGATCAACCAGGCTGTTACTCCTAGCCGCACGCAGTTCAATGTACAAACCACAGCCTGGCTGGTCAGGTACCGACTTTAGGTGCCTGTCCAGTGCCTGTTTGAAGACAGCCAGGGGTCTATTGGTAATCCCCCTGATGTATGCAGGGAGGCAGTTGAACAATCTTGGGCCCCTGACACTTATTGTGTTGTCTCTCAACGTGCTAGTGGCACCCCTGCTTTTCATTGGGGGGATGTTACATCGCCTGCCGAGTCTTTTGCTTTCGTAGGGAGTGACTCTCGTGTGCAAGTTTGGTACTAATCCCTCTAGGATTTTCCACGTGTATATAATAATGTATCTCTCCCGCCTTCGTTCCAGGGAGTACAGGTTTAGGAACTTCAAGCGTTCCCAGTAATTGAGGTGGTTTATCGCAGTTATGCGTGCCGTGAAGGTTCTCTGCACATTTTCTAGGTCAGCAATTTCACCTGCCTTGAAAGGTGCAGTTAGTGTGCAGCAATATTCCAGCCTAGATAGAACAAGCCACCTGAAAAGTAGGTACCTATGTTATAGTCACCTTACACCTGCTGTCACTGTTCACCTGACAAGTAAGAACCTGGGAATTAAGTTACCTTAGACCTACAACAGTTCATTTAGCTGTAAGTAGGTACCTGGGCGTTAGTCACCTTACACTTGCTATCACTGTTCACCTAGCAGTAAGTAGGTACCAAGGTGTTAGTCACCTTACACTTGCTGTCATTGTTCACCTAGAAGTAGGTACCTGGGTGTCAGGCACCTTACCTTCTGTCACTGTTCACCTAGCAATAAGTAGGTACCTTTGCGTTGGTCCCCTTTTATGTACTGTCACTGTTCACCTAGTAATAAGTATAAATGAATTTTAATATTATCCAAAGGATATTCAAAATTGTTTTGTAATGTAACATATTTAAAAACAAAATAAAATAAACTCAGTGGTAAGAACCGACTAGGAGCGAGGGGAGAGTGGGGAATGGTAAAGAATAGGTGGGGGAGAGTGGGGAATGGTAAAGAATAGGTGGGGGAGAGGAAGTTTTGTAGAAGGAAAAGTGTCGGGACTAAACCCAACCGATAAGCAAAGTTAGCAAATATGAGGCAATAAAATAGTGCAGCTACCACCCCAGCCCCACCCTGGGGTCGACAGAACACCAGACGATGCCATATTGTCTATTCCCTCAGTAGAGACTTGGAGTGGATACAAAAAATATGGGAATATAGAGATCAAATAAAAGGGAACATTACTAGAATATGGGAGAATAGACGGTAGCGGTCTATTCTCTTGGGAGTATGCTGCCACCACCTGCTCTTTTAATAGTGGAAGGGATAAAAGAAACGATAGTCATAGGAGAAGGGAGAAAACAAGAGTTTGGGTTAGAGCAGGAGAAAACCCAGTGAGAAAATACAGGATAGTTAAAACAAGATAGGGGTCCTGATAAGTACTGGCTCTTAGGGTAGCATGGCCTGAAAACACGAGCAGTAGGCACCTTATCAGGGCTTGACTCTCCACAGAAAAATGATAACATCAATAGGTTATTTAATTTAGTTCTGACACATGGACCTTGTATACATGGCTCAAAGGGGAAGTAAAACATACCAGATATAACCACTTACAATTTAATAAACACATTACAAGTGTATCTGAAATTGTTTATACCAAAAAGAAAATTTATAGTAGCACATAATTATTATAGCATGCCTGGCTTACTGATGTTAAAACTACCTCCCCACATAGTTCCCAAGGAACTCCATTGCTTTCCATACTGAAGTTTAAGTGCCTTGATCCATTCTTGCTTTGGGATGCTCCTGAGACCTTCAAATCCCAGATTACAAGCCTGGTCTGATCCTCCAGGACTATAGTGTTCAAGGTCTCTCTAGCACTATCCTCTCCTCAGTATCTCTGGTGGATCTCTCCTACTTTGGAGGCATATCTTTGGGGGTGCCTGGTTGCTAACCCCAAGCCTGCTCCTACTCTGAGGCATCTCTTTGGGGGGTGCCTGGTTGCTGCTAAACCTAAAACATTTTTCAGGTTTAGTCACAAAATACACAAGCAAGAACTTCTACAAACAAAATAAAGATCTTGCAAAAAGAATATAAGAAAGGAACATAATTAACAAATTATCAAAACAATAAAAAATGGCATATCAAAAACAATTCAAGATTTTACATAAAAATAAGACAGCTGAAATACAGTAAACAAACAGTATAACTTAACACAATTATAAGACAAAAAGAATGAACATATATGTATGCACAGAATAAAAATGAAACATAGGCTAGTATGAATTTAAAACAGGAAAATAAAATAGTGGTACAAAAATAGCAACAAACATATAAGCTAGGTTAAAGTCAAGTTACATGTGACAGATAAATTACAGGAAATAAACATAGTTAAACATAAGTAGTAGATATTTAATAAAGAGTATTAGCATAAAAGATAGGTTAGGAATAAGATGATAGGTTAGAAATAAGAAGTAATTAGGGTAGATCACATGGTCAAAAATACTAGTCATTACACCTTAAATTATCATTATTCTTACAATTTACTCTAATCATACAATATACAGGTATCATTTAACTATATAATAAGGCAAGTTACAAGGTATACACAGTTAATAGGCCTTTCTTAGAGTGATACAATATATGCCGGCTGGAGGCTTGTTCCTCCAATGGCTATAACACAAAAGACTGCATTGTAACAATATTTGATCTTCTCTACTTATCTCTCTCAACACAGATTATAAACTCACTTGTTAGCAGCAGTATAATCAATATGAGAAGTTGAAAAGGCTTCTTAAGCTGGCAAAGGTGTGAGAGTGGTCATGGGAACTCTTCCGCGTGTTCCCTCCCTTGTTTTGAATAGAACTCCTCTCATGTACACAAACTCTTTACAAATTTCTACACAAGACGGTCAACTTGCCTCTATAAACCTTATTTCTACTCACAATAATTATTACAATGAATACTAATACTAGAAAAATAATCAGACACAAAGAAAATTAATGTTATACACTATATTACAGATTAACAAAAATTCTAGAGAAACATATTGGAACATACAATAACAGAGCAACAGAATGCGAAGATGGTCACAGTTCAAATACATTTCTTGAGTTAATTAACAGCATTTATTTTTTTCCCCCTGAGTTACAGAACTGTGCACATGGTAAATAGGTAAGGATATAGACAAGAAATATAAGTGAGGACAGTCATGAAATTTTCACAACTAATATTTATCACACCTTACATAAATAATGCTTGAGGGGCTGATTTGCTTCATTACAGTGTCAGTACGATGTCCAGTGTTCATGGTATGTCTCAAGTCTGTCAAGCTGTCTATCACAAAGTGTTTTCCAGAACACATTCAAAGCTGGTGTGTTAGTCCTGAGGTGGAGAGATTCGCTGGTAGCATAATCATGCCACTTCACTCCCAACACCCAGCGTAATGCCCGTAATGGATACGTTGGAGTTTCAGTGCATTAGTCTTAGCAGACAGTGTCAAGGCAAGGGGAGAGTAAGTGACGAGAGGTCTGATAAGAGCTTTATATAGGTGTATTTTGGATGCAGGATGTGCGCCTCTCAGCTTATAAAGCTGGGAGGTGCAATACCTGCAACTGCAGTTTTGGATGTGATATGTTATTTGAGAGTCAATTTAGAGTCAAGGGTAACTCCAAGGACATCTGTAGAATGTGTGCGTGGGATTGGAGTTCGTGTGGTGCTGGTTTTGAGTTCGACTTAATGGGATTTGTCTTAATGCGCCATAACAGTTCCCTTGCACTAACCCTGTCCAATTCGAGTTGTGTCCTGTATGTTTGGAATCTGGTCTTTTCGTGTGCGGTGAGTTGCATAATGTCATCTGCATAGGAAATTGTTAGTGTGTTTTGGTTTATAGGTTTAGGCAAGTCATTAGTGTAGAGAATATAGAGCGTAGGGATAGCACAGAGCCTTGTGGGACTCCTGTAAGTAAGTAAGTTTATTCAGGTATACACATACACTTACATAGATTATCATACATAGCAGCATATGTGTAGAGAACCATCCAGGATAACCCAAAAGTCAGACAGAGTGACTTATTTCCATTGAAGGGTGAAGTATTCACAATACTTATTCCTGAACTGAATGCGCATATTTTGACCATCAAGAAAGTTGCACAATAATTTCGTCATATTAACTGGGAGATCAAAGGAGGTACATAGTTTATATTTTAATCCATCGTGCCAAACACTATCAAAGGCCTTTTCAACGTCTTTGGCAACAAGGGCAGTAGTACAGTCCTGGGTTTGTTTATGTGAATATAGTTCAGGATGATGTTTAAGGCATCCTGTGTTGAGCGGTGTTGGCGAATCTCAAGCTGAGTTCAGAGTCTCATGTTCACAAATCTTTCAAAAGTCTTACCCAAAATTTCTAGTAGGCTTATGGGCCTGTAATTCTTTGGGTTCGTCAGGTCTTTTCCTGGTTTTGGGAAATACCCAGATGAAAGTGAAGCATTAAAGAGATCAGTAAGAGCTGAAGGGAGGGAGTAGATTTTTTTCGTTTTTTTCTATTTTGCTAAAATTTCAATGGAAATTTGTCTGTGAATTAAGCAGCATTTGAAACCTAGAGTGACGTTTTGCCTTAAAGTTATATAGAAAAAAAATAGTGCCCTATTTTATAGGGCTTAGATCAATTCCTCTCCTACAAAATTGGTAAGACATACAATATTCTAGTTGAAATCCGATGAAAGGACGAAGTGTTAGGCTTTCGAATTACGAGAGTTTTGAGCTTACTGTCAATAGATTGTATTATACAAAATGTTGAAATATTTTTTTTTTAAACTTGTTTGGGAAAAAAATCATTCACCAAAAACAAAACGTAAAACATATCGCAAACTCCCCATGTAATTCAATAGAACCATCATTCCTCAATAACCTATCAGGGAATCATGAGGCTCTGATAAATACTCTTTGGATGAGGGAGAATAATATCAATAACTTATTCCTGAGATATAGATAATTATGTTTGTGTAAAAATCTTAGGTAATGGCTAACTCTGGAGCGCTATACCCTCCATCTTTATTGGAAGCACCACTCTGCACCTCCCTCCTCACAGAAATTATCATGTAGTGTATTTAAGTGAAACAATCATAAAAATCGCGTTTTGGGTTAAAAAAAAAACTGACAAATTGCTAACATGTCTCTTGCTGGCAAGAACAAAAAAATTACATTTTGGTTAAAACATATTTAGAAATATGATAGAAACAAACCCATTACATCAATGTTGCCAGAATTATGCACTATTTTTGGGTAGAAAACATTTTGTTCCATAATTTTTCGATTTCAATTTTATAACTCAAAAAATCTACTCCCTCCCTTTAGTCATGCGACAACAAGCCAGCGAGCATTGCAGTCACCCTGCTCTCTCTACTCTGCCCTCATACATCGCCTGACAGTGCCATGCGCATTGCAGTCACCCTGCTCTCTCTACTCTGCCCTCATACATCGCCTGACAGTGCCATGCAGCATTGCAGTCACCCTGCCCCTCTACTCTGCCCTCATACATCGCCTGACATGCCATGCAGCATTGCAGTCACCCTGCTCTCTCTACTCTGCCCTCATACATCGCCTGACAGTGCCATGCAGCATTGCAGTCACCCTGCTCTCTCTACTCTGCCCTCATACATCGCCTGACAGTGCCATGCAGCATTGCAGTCACCCTGCTCTCTCTACTCTGCCCTCATACATCGCCTGACAGTGCCATGCAGCATTGCAGTCACCCTGCTCTCTCTACTCTGCCCTCATACATCGCCTGACATGCCATGCAGCATTCAGTCACCCCCTCTTCCCCTGCCCTCAT
>WNWK01026963.1:0-26799 GCA_009830355.1 Cherax destructor | reverse complement strand
TGTATACTTTACTTAAGTAAATATTTATGTATACCTTACTTAAGGTATTTATTATCCCTATACCTACGACAAGGTCCTGGATGCTCTAGAAGATAAAAAAAATGCAGATGTTATATACACAGATTTTGCAAAGCCTTTGACAAGTGTGACCATGGTGTAATAGCACAAAAAATACGTGATAAAGGAATAACGGGAAAAAGTTGGTAGATGGATCTAAAATTTTCCCAACATTTAGAACACAAAGAGTAGTAGTCAACAGAGAAAAGTCTGAGGCAGCTAATGTGAAAAGCCCCTGTTCCACAAGGCACAGACTTGCCCCATCCTATTCCTCATCCTCATATCAGATATTGACAGGGATATAAGCCACAGTGCTGTGTTTTCCCTTGCAGATGACCCCCGGGAATTGTATGACAGTGTCCACCGTTGAAGACAGGGGCTAGACTCCAAGCAGACATAAACCAAATCTTTAAATGGGCTGCAGAAAACAATATGAAGTTCAATGATGAAAAATTTTCCCAATTTACTCAGATAGGGAAAAAAGTGAAGGAATTAAAATCTCATCGGAGTACAATGGGAGAAAAAAACTAATGTAAAAGACCTGGGAGTGATCATGTCAGAGATCTAAACCTTCAAGGACCATAACCCCGTAGCAATTGCATCTGTAAAAAAATGACAGGATGGATAATGAGAACCTTCAAAACCGGGGATCCCAAAGCCCATGTTGACATTTTAAGATCGCTTGTTCTATCTAGGCTAGAATATTGCTGCACACCAACGGCACTTTAAAGGGGGGGAAATTGCTGACCTTGAAATGTGCAGAGAACCTTCACCGCACGCATAAGTGCGAAAAAACCCCCCAACTACTGGGAACGCTTGAAGTTCTTAAACCTGTACTTCTAGAACGCAGGCGGGAGAGATACATTATTATATACACATGGAAAATTTGAGGGGTTTGTACCCAAAATTGCACACAAAAATCACTCCCTACGAAAGCAAAAAACTCGGCAGGGGATGTAACATCCCCCCCCAAAGAAGAGCAGGGGTGCCACTAGCACGTTGAGGGACAACACAATAAGTGTCAGGGGGCCCCAAAATTGTTCAACCGCCTCCCCCGCATACATCAGGGGAATTAAAAAAACCCCCGGCTGTCTTCCCGGCACTGGACAGGCACCCCCCAAATCGGTACCTGACCAGCCAGGCTGTGGTTCGTACGTTGGACTGCGTGCGGCCAGCAGTAACAGCCTGGGATCAGGGGCTGGTCCAACATGAGGCCTGGTCACAGACCGGGCCCCGGGGGGGTTGAACCCCTGGAATTCTCTCCAGGTAGACTCAAGGCAGATACCTAATTTAAGTAAAGTATTAATGTATCCCTTACTAAAGTAAGGTATTTATGTATAACTTACTTAAGTAAGTTATACTTAAGTAAGGGACTGGCAGAGAGCGTGTATTGTTCCTTTGTATAAAGGCAAAGGGGACAAAAGAAAGTGCAAAAATTATAGGGGAATAAGTTTGTTGAGTATACCAGGTAAAATGTATGCTAGAGTTATTATTGAAAGAATTAAGAGTAAGACGGAGAGCAGGATAGCAGATGAACAAGGGGGCTTTAAGGAAAGGTAGGGGGTATGTAGACCAAGTGTTTACAGTGAAACATATAGGTGAACAGTATTTAGATATGGGTAAAGAGTTTTTTGTGGCATTTATGGATTTGGAAAAGACATATGATAGGGTGGATAGGGGGGCAATGTGGCAGATGTTGCAGGTGTATGGAATAGGAGGTAGGTTACTGAAAGCAGTGAAGAGCTTTTATGAGGATAGTGAGGCTCAGGTTAGAGTGTGTAGGAGGGAAGGGGACTATTTCCCAGTAAAAGTGGGCCTTAGACAAGGATGTGTGATGTCACCTGGAGTTTACCTGGAGAGAATTCCAGGGGTCAACGCCCCCGCGGCCCGGTCTGTGACCAGGCCTCATGTTGGACCAGAGCCTGATCAACCAGGCTGTTACTGCTGGCCGCACGCAGTCCAACGTACGAACCACAGCCTGGCTGATCAGGTACCGACTTTAGGTGCCTGTCCAGTGCCTGCTTGAAGACAGCCAGGGGTTTGTTGGTAATCCCCCTGATGTATGCTGGGAGGCAGTTGAACAGTCTTGGGCCCCTGACACTTACTGTGTTGTCCCTCAACGTGCTAGTGACATCCCTGCTCTTCATTGGAGGGATGTTACATCGCCTGCCGAGTCTTTTGCTTTCGTAGGGAGTGATTCTCGTGTGCAAGTTTGGTACTAAGCCCTCGAGAATTTTCCACGTGTATATAATAATGTATCTCTCCCGCCTGCGTTCTAGAGAGTACAGGTTTAGGAACTTCAAGCGTTCCCAGTAGTTGAGGTGGTTTATCGCACTTATGCGTGCGGTGAAGGTTCTCTGCACATTTTCAAGGTCAGCAATTTCACCCGCCTTGAAAGGTGCAGTTAGTGTGCAGCAATATTCCAGCCTAGATAGAACAAGCGATCTGTAAAGTGTCAACATGGGCTTGACATCCCTGGTTTTGAAGGTTCTCATTATCCATCCTGTCATTTTTCTAGCAGATGCAATTGCTACGGTGTAATGGTCCTTGAAGGTGAGATCCTCTGACATGATCACTCCCAGGTCTTTGACATTAGTTTTTCTCTCTATTGTACTCCGATGAGATTTTAATTCCTTCACTTTTTCCATATCTGAGTAATTGAAATTTCTCATCATTGAACTTCATATTGTTTTCTGCAGCCCATTTAAAGATTTGGTTTATGTCTGCTTGGAGTCTTGGTTGTTCAATATATGTATAGATGGGGTTGTAAGAGAAGTGAATGCGAGGGTCTTGGCAAGAGGTGTTGGGCTAAAAGATAAAGAAGCAAATACAAAGTGGGAGTTGTCACAGTTGCTTTTTGCTGATGACACTGTGCTTTTGGGAGATTCTGAAGAGAAGTTGCAGAGGTTGGTGGATGAATTTGGTAGGGTGTGTAAAAGAAGAAAATTGAAAGTGAATATAGGAAAGAGTAAAGTGATGAGGATAACAAAAATATTAGGTAATGAAAGATTGGATATCAGATTGGAGGGAGAGAGTATGGAGGAGGTGAATGTATTCAGATATTTAGGAGTAGACGTGTCAGCAGATGGGTCTATGAAGGATGAATTGAATCATAGAATTGATGAGGAAAAAAGGGATTAGATTTAGATTAGATTTTGCCACCGAAGTTGCTAGTTTATTGTGCATCCCATATCCATCCTGTGGACGGTAGCGCAAGAGCATTAGGATACACAAAAGGTCTAGGCACTAGGCCCCAAAAGAGTTAACAATTGTACATTTGGATTTATATCTACATTTCAATTATCTGTTACAAGCAAATTTAGGAAATTTGCTTAGTATAACTGGTATCTTATTTCATGAATAAGATATCTTGACATGTCACATAGGTTATTATACTGTCTATCTCTATATTCCTCAATAAGTGGACAATTAAGCACATAGTATTCAAGACAGTGACCATATGCCTGAATGTTGCAACGAGGAGAAGGCTGGAGGCAGTGGAGATGTCATGTCTGAGGTCAATGTGTGGTGTGAATATAATGCAGAGAATTCGAAGTTTGGAAATTAGGAGGAGGTGAGGGATTACCAAAACTATTATCCAGAGGGCTGAGGAGGGGTTGTTGAGGTGGTTCGGACATGTAGAGAGAATGGAACGAAACAGAATGATTTTGAGTGTATAAATCTGTAGTGGAGGGAAGGCGGGGTAGGGGTCGACCTAGGAAAGGTTGGAGGGAGGGGGTAAAGGAAGTTTTGTGTGCGAGGGGCTTGGACTTCCAGCAAGCGTGCGTGAGCGTATTTGATAGGAGTGAATGGAGACAAATGGTTTTTAATACTTGACATGCTGTTGGAGTGTGAACAAAGTAACATTTATGAAGGGATTCAGGGAAACTGGCAGGCCGGACTTGAGTCCTGGAGATGGGAAGTACAGTGTCTGCACTCTGAAGGAGGGGTGTTAATGTTGAAATTTTATAACTGTAGTGTAAAGCACCCCTCTGGCAAGACATTGATGGAGTGAATGATGATGAAAGTTTTTCTTTTTCGGGCCACCCTGCCTTGGTGGGAATCGGCCGATGTGTTAATAAAAATAAATAAATAAAAATTACTTAAGTAAAGTATTAATGTATCCATTACTTAAGTAATGTATAGCTTACTTAAGTAGGTATTCATGTATTCCTTACTTAAGTAAGGTATTTATGTATACCTTAATTAAGGTTTTTATGTATACCTTACTTAAGTAAGGTATTAATGTATGCCTTACTTCTGGGGTCGTCCCGCAGTTACTAAAAACAACAGACATAGCCCCACTCCACAAAGGGGGCAGTAAAGCAATAGCAAAGAACTACAGACCAATAGCACTAACGTCCCATATCATAAAAATCTTTGAAAGGGTTCTAAGAAGCAAGATCGCCACTCATCTTGATACCCATCAATTGCACAATCCAGGGCAGCATGGGTTTACAGCAGGTCGCTCCTGTCTGTCCCAACTACTGGACCACTATGACAATGTCCTGGATGCTCTAGAAGACAAACAGAATGCAGATGTTATATACACAGACTTTGCAAAAGCCTTTGACAAGTGTGACCATGGTGTAATAGCACACAAAATGCGTGATAAAGGAATAACAGGAAAAGTTGGTAGATGGATCTATAATTTCCTAACAAGTAGAACACAAAGAGTAATAGTCAACAGAGTAAAGTCTGAGGCAGCTAATGTGAAAAGCTCTGTTCCACAAGGCACAGTACTCGCTCCCATCCTGTTCCTCATCCTCATATCGGACATAGTTAGTTTAGTTTGATATCTTTATTATGCACCCCATACCCATCCTGTGGGCGAGACATAGACAGGGATATAAGCCACAGTGTCGTGTCTTCCTTTGCAGATGACACCCGAATCTGTATGACAGTGTCCACCGTTGAAGACACTGCAAGACTCCAAGCAGACATAAACCAAATCTTTAAATGGGCTGCAGAAAACAATATGAAGTTCAATGATGAGAAATTTCAAATACTCAGATACGGAAAACGTGAAGAAAATAAAATCTCATCGGAGTACAAAACTAATTCCAACCACACAATAGAGCGAAAAACTAATGTCAAAGACCTGGGAGTGATCATATCAGAGGATCTCGCCTTCAAGGACCATAACTCCATAGCAATTGCATCTGCTAGAAAAATGACAGGATGGATAATGAGAACCTTCAATACCAGGGATGCCAAGCCCATGTTGACACTTTACAGATAGCTTGTTCTATTTAGGCTAGAATATTGCTGCACACTAACTGCACCTTTCAAGGCAGGTGAAATTGCTGACCTTGAAAATGTGCAGAGAACCTTCACCGCACGCATAAGTGCGATAAACCACCTCAACTACTGGGAACGCTTGAAATTCCTAAACCTGTACTCTCTAGAACGCAGGCGGGAGAGATACATTATTATACATTATTACATTAACGACCTACCAAATGCATCTCAACTACTCAAACCCATACTTTTTGCAGATGACACTACATACGTTATCTCTCACCCAAGCCCAGACATACTAGCCAACACTGCAAATACTGAATTACAGAAAATATCTACCTGGATGATGACCAGCAAACTTACTCTCAATATTGATAAAACCTATTTTATCCAGTTTGGGAACAGAGCTACAAACGCACCACTTAACATAATGATAAACGGGTCCCCTATCACAAAACTCACAGAGGGAAAATTCTTGGGAATCCATCTTGACAGTGGCCTCAAATTTCAGACACATATACAACAAATTTCCAAGAAAGTCTCAAAGACCGTGGGAATACTATCCAAGATACGGTACTATGGGTTCCACAACCAGCCTCCTTACCCTATATCACTCACTCATTTACCCCTACCCCACCTATGGAATCTGCGCATGGGGCTCTACATCAATAACTCATCTCAGACCACTAATAACTCCCAAAAAAAGGCAGCAGTTAAAATAATAACACATTCACACTCCAGACAACATACTCCACCAATATTCAAAACCTAAACTTACTCACCATACAAGACATCCATACTTTTTACTGTGCCTATTACATACATAAAACACTCTATGCAAATATTAACCCACCACTCAAACTTCTCTTACCAATTTTAACAGGACAAATGACCATAACACAAGACACAGATCACTCCTCGATGTTCCCCGTGTCCGTCTAACACTATGTAAAAACTCAATGCTATAAAAGGCACGAAAATTTGGGAAATTCATTACCTGTCATAGCCAAAGAAACCCTACCTGTACCCCAATTTAAAACGATGCTAAAACCACCTTCTCACCCAAACCTAAATGCTCAATATCAAACATTCCAAACAAAGTAGAATAATCACTTAATGTAAAAACCTGATTAATCACTTAAATGTAAAAACCTGTTATGAATAATACATACTAAGCTAACTATTACCATAACATTTACATTATAATGACCACGTAAACTGTAACTGCAATGCAACTAATTGTTTTAAATTGTTATCTCACTCAATTAGTTGCATTGCTACAATTAATTGATATATTTTAAATTGTTATCTCACTGAATTAGTTGCATTGCTACAACTAATTGATATGTTCAACTTATATTCAAACTTTATAACCTAGATACGCAATTATACTTATTTTATAAATTATCAACCATAACTTTTTACCATGTAGTCTAGAATTAAGTAGACCTAAGAATGCCCGCAATGCACAGCATATTAGGGACTTTTGGCATGTACATCTCATTAATAACTATGTTTCTTGTCTACCATGTATCATTGTACCATGTCTCAATAAAGTATTATTATTATTATTATTATTATTATTATTATTATTATTATTATTATTATGAAGAGGTGCAAGGAGGTCCCATAACCATGAATGAATAGGTGTAAGCAGAGGTCCCACAACCATGAATAGGGGCAAACAGATGCCCCAGGACCATGAGTGAATAAGTTCAAGCAGTAGTGCAATAGTTAAGTGAGTTGTTTCCTCAATCTGAATGCCTCTCAGGCACTGTAAGACCCCTATGGATTTAGCACTTCACCCTGATTAAAATGTAAATCATGTGAGATGTCAGCATGATTGATTTACAAAATGGGTACCACACTTAAATGTAAGTGTCAGTAGGTGTGCCACTTATGGAAAGACATTAATTAATGTAAAAAATGTAAAATGGGTACCTGGGTGTTAGTCGACTGGTGCGGGTCTCATCCTGGAACAAAATTGACCTAATTTGCCTGAAATCCTCTGCATAACAAGAAGCTTTTTATATAGTAGTATGTCACTGATGTCAGCAAGACGTGTATATTACCATGTACATGTACTTGTAGTAAATAAAGATATTATTATTATTATTATTATTATTATTATTATTATTATTATTATTATTATTATTATTATTATTATTATTATTATTATTATTATTATTATAATGTACTGATCAGTATCTTTAAAGGGCTCCATCTAGGCCTCGTTTCTTTCCTCCAAGCCTGCCAGAGAGTTACTGCCCTTATACTTTTCTTCTAGCAGAGAAGAGCCCTATAATGTGCCTTTTATATTTCTAGAACTAGAGTCCACACTTTCCGCTTGTCGATCATCCCCATTATGTACCTATGTAATCTTTTGACTACCATCCACAGGATGGGTATGGGGTGCATAATAAAGATATTAAACTAAACGATCATCGGCAACTGGGCCTAATAGCATTCATATTCGCATGCTTCAGCATTTGCATCCGTCAGCCCTTACAGTCCTCTTACGTCTTTTCAATCATATTTGATGTCAAGGAGTTCTTCCCCAGCTGTGGAAATCTGCCATAGTTCTACCTTTTCGTAAACCAGGTACTTCAGGACATGATGCCTCGCACTATCGTCCCATTGCTCTTACCAGTGCAGTTTGCAAGGTGATGGAACGTCTGGTAAATAGACGTTTGATGTGGTATTTAGAGACACACAATAGTCTCTCCCCCCGTCAATATGGCTTTCGTAAGGGCCGCTCTACTATTGACCCCTTACTCCGTTTAGATACCTATATCCGTAATGCCTTTGCTAGTAACCACTTCGTTATAGCAGTTTTTTTATTATCTGTTCTGTTCTCGCCTTCAGCCCCAGGAAGGTCATTGTCAACACAGTTGTGATGCCTGGGGAGATACGGTCGCCAGTGGCCTCCCTGTTGAGCCAGAAGGAAACCCAAGAGAGAACTACACAGGGACCGTACACCGTGATCATGAAGTTACCCTGTGTCGCTGAAGGTGGAAGCTAGCTAGCAAGGTCGAGAACTCCCCTGTTGTCTTGAACAGGCATATGACACTACATGGAGGTATGACATCTTGGCCCAAGCTCACTCCTTAGGCCTCCGAGGCAATCTGCCATTTTTTCTTGTAAACTTCTTATCTGAGAGACATTTCCGTGTTCAGGTTAATAATGTACTTTGTCCAAGCTGAAGGCGTTCCTCAGGGATGTGTCCTTAGCACCACCCTTTTTCTCCTTGCTATAAATGATCTGACATCTGTTCTCCAATCTAATATTTGGTCATCACTATGTTGATGATTTTGCTATAGCTTGTGCAGGCGCTGACTGTCGCCTAGTAGCAGCCTCACTCCAGAATGTCAACAGTGTTTCCCATTGGGCCATTACTCATGGGTTTAAATTTTCTAGTGCTAAAACACAAACAATTACTTTCACCAGACGTTCAATCGTCCCTGATACTCCATTATACCTGTATGGCTCACGAATCCCTGAATATGATACGGTCAGATTTCTCGGTCTACTGTTTGATCGCTGGTTGTCTTGGAAACCTCACATTACCTCCCTGAAAGCAACTTGCCATCACTGGCTGAACCTCCTTAAAACCCTCGCTCATCTTTCATGGGGGCAGATCATCGAACTCTCCTTCGACTGCATTCAGCCCTAATTTTATCGAAGCTAGATTATGGTGACCAGATATATTCTACGGCTTCTCCTGCAACTCTTTCTAAACTCGATCCCATCCATCATCAGGAATTACGTTTATGTGTAGGTGCTTTTCGCTCCTCACCTGTCGAGAGCCTCTATACAGTAGCAAATGTCCCATCCTTGAACGATCGTCGTGATGCTAATTGCCTCCGCTATTTTGTCCTCTCTCATGACCTTCATGATCCTTCTACATACAGGATAGTAATGAACGTTAGCAGAAGTCCATCATTTGTTCGCCGCCCATATCCCATAAGCCCATATCCCTACAGTTGCTTCTCGCTCTCTTCTTCTTAATCACTTCCGCTCTCATTCTCATGCCGTTGCAGTGTACACCGATGGTTCTAAATCCTCTGATGGTGTTGGGTTTGCAGCAGTGTTTCCTAACAGTGTGGTGCGAGGTCATTTATTAGACTCGGCTAAAATTTTTACAGCTGAATTGTATGCCATTCTCATTGCAATTATCCGTATTGCATCTATGAAGTTCAGTTTCCAGGGAGATGAAGCAACATTGCCTGGCGCGTTGTCAGCACTGTGTGGTGGATCATTAACTAAACTAGTATTTATACAGAAAAAAACTTCTGCGATGGCCGGGAATCGAACCCGGGTCAACTGCTTGGAAGGCAGCTATGCTCACCACTATACCACCATCGCGGCATGGTCTTCTGATGCAACCTTAAATAAGTAGATAAGTAAGTAAAGTAATTTTATTTAGGCATAGGTACACAAATACAATTATCATACATAGCATATGTGTTAATTACTTAAGATAACCCTCCAAAAAAATCAAACAAAGGGAGTTAGTTTCATTATTTTGATATGAAGAAAATACAAATTAAAACACTAGTGTCAGGAAACAGCGTTCTGAAACGTTGAGCTACTCAATAACAATAACAACAATAATATTTATTTCTACATGTACAAGGTATACAGTCCTAGCTGACATCAATGACATAAAAAGCCCCTTGTTACGCAGAGCAATTAGGGTGTGGAAATTTTTGATAATTTTCTTGTAATCTGTGCAATAATTGAAGGATATAATAGTGTTTATACAACGTAGTGTAGGTGTGTAGTGTTGATGTGACTTTTAAAAGATGATAAGCCACAGGGGAACCAACATCCCCTAAAATTTACTTATTATTGTAATAAGTTAATTAAGCAAAACATAATTATTATAATGTTGGAAAAAAATAATATTCTGATAAGAAAATGCACCACACACCTAGAAATGTCACGGAATATAATTAAATATACGTGTGTATAATAAAAACGTTTGAGAGGCATCAAAAAATATGGCGTCACGTGAGGTTCTGACGGGGAGTTTGTGACTCTCGTGTGTTATTGTAGCCGATAGATATAGTATCGGAATAAATATGGAACTACAGAATAAGTGAAGATATAAGACATCTGGAGGAGTCCAGATATACAAATTATCGTCATAAAACTGATAAAGAAGATAATACTGGACGCGGTGAACTGACATGTTGATCATGTGTGCACTGACATAATTTATGTTCGCCTCCTTATATATATATATATGGTATAATACCGCAAAACAGGTAAGGTAGCTAGTGTTGAACCAATGTAATGTATAATTGTTAATGCACAAGAAATTAATTGAGCTACGTCACATAGTCAATAATAATTTTCATACTGTCCACACATTGCCAGTTTACTAGCTTCAATTTTTTTTAGTAATTATTCAGGAACCATATGTTACTAATTTAAGGTCCCGATGTGTGAGTTGGGGAGCTGAGACGGTAGGCATTGAAGCAGGGACAATTTCATGTGACCTGTTGTTTCTAAGTCCCAAGTCTCCGAGGTACATCAAGATCAGTGAGTATAATGTGTGTGAAAGGTTAATTCAAGACTATACTTATAAAAAATCATCCACATTATTTCTCACATTGGGCAAATTAGGTCAATTTTGTCCCCAGGATGCAACCCACACCAGTCGACTAATAGTAAGTAAGTAAGTAAGTTTATTCAGGTATACACAAATACATTTACATACATTATCATACATAGCAGCATATGTGTAGAGAACCTAGGATAACCCAAAAAAGTCAGACAGAGTGACTTATTTCCATTGGGGTCCCTATTACACTATAATATTTTACATTGTAGGATATATATTTTATTATATTATAAAGGATATATGTATACTAGGAATAAGGTAAAAAGAGTTATTTACATATACATGTGTGTTAGCTAAAACAATAAAAAAATCATTCTCCTCCCTTTCTGTCGCTACATTCATTAGGTACCTTTTGGTTCTCTTCTTGAACTGGCTCATGCTATGACTGGCTTTGACATGTGCAGGCAGTCTTCCATTCCTTTATTACTGTACAATAAAAGGTGTTTGAAGCCTGGCCACTGACTGTGGGAACTACAAAGTTGTGCTCTCTTCCCCTAGTACTATGACTGCTTTGGTTCCCAGCCGGAAAAAAATTCCTGGACAGTCTTTTATGGGCAGAAATAATATCAGGCAACTGAGACATAGTAAACAGAGGAATAAAGGTTATTTTCATAAATGAATTAACGCAGCTTGTAACAACGATGGTGACTGGTTGACAAAGTTAATTGCCAGTACTTTCTGTGCATCTATATAAAAATAGATTTATGAATGCAGATATGAGTTAATTACAATTCGGATATCATATCCAATCTTATAAGAAACATAAGAACTGTGGAAAATATTGGTATTTTCCGAAAGTTGTAATTGATAAACTTTCCAATATGAACAGATATCCTTAATGTACCGCTGGTAGATTAACGTCTATGTGGGTATAAGCCAAGAACCATCATACCAGCGGGGAGAAAGCGGGAAGAGGCAAGAATTGAGGGAAGGTAGTCAGTGAAAACCCAGCCTAGTGACCGGATATCAGGTAATGGCTGAGGGAATGTGGAGATTACGCCCGCCAAACCGGACTTAATTACTTCCTTTCGTGATGTGGAGGGATATCAACGTGGGCGACATGTATAAAGTAGGACAATCGGTCCAGGAGGCCCAGTAATAGGGCAGATATTGTGAAATAGTGAATACCGCCGGCTAGGGATACTGGTTTAGGCCTACTTTGAATCCCCTGGAAACGACCGTACGACAGGATAAAGTCGTAAACCCTGATGCTGGGTGGTTTTCGTATTAGAAGAGACGGAAATATGTTCGATGAATATTGCGAAATGGTGAATATAATGAAACTGAGTTGTAAATAATCAGGGGGTGATTGTACAGGGTGGGTCTGGCGTGGGTACGCCATACCCCGACCGCCATATTGAATGTGGAGAAGATGAACTAACATTATCTCAACTCATCTACTCGAAATATAAGTATCGAGACGGTGAATGTGTATAAACTAGTGGGGCATCAAGCCAGGATATACATAGTGTGTAAAGTGGTACGTATAAACAGTAATAAGGTCGGAATAGTGAGAGGATCTGAATCGCTACCCCGACCAACCACATGTTAACTAACCCCCGGTCTCGTGGGCGTATAAGAGTTCAAGGAAATTAATCTTCCTTGACTCGACGAGACAACCCTTACCATCGCGATCGGTCAAGACCGCAAGAGCAACTCACCTAAAGCTAAGTACTCTCTGTTTTAACCTTCTATGTCGGCCGGCAAGATTGTTATAAATAGTAGATGTACCTTAGGTCAACGATCTACTGTGCACCGCTATGATGCTGTTAATTGGGTGAGTGATGGTCATGTTAACTTAATTGTGTGTTCTCTCCTTTTACTCCTACTTGATCAGTCCCTATTCTCCATACAGTCCACTTAAATTTAATCATACCATAATTATTAGTATTATCTACTCAGATTTATTTATACACTGGTCCAGAGCGTATTGTGGTGAGTGTGAGAATAGCGAAGGTACCCCTCGGGTGCGGCCAGGAGTGGGTAAAGTTCTCACTTACCTTAAGGGAATGACTGCGGTAAAATTATACTAGTCGGTCATCTCCCTGGGAGATTGTTTGTTGCAAGTGGCGGTGTCCCAGATAGACTTATCTCCCACAATTCCCCACAAGAACTATTTAAAAAGTGACCGGATATATTGTAAAGTTAGTTTAGTATCTTTATTATGCACCCCATACCCATCCTGTGGGCGGTAGTCAAAAGATTACAGAGGTACATAATGGGTCCAGGGACTGTAAAGGTAGTGTTATAATTGCTAACATGTCTGTAATCATCATACATCTGTCATATCTACACACCTGAAGCATAATTTTGCTGGACAAGTTGGGCGATTAAGTGAAAAATAAATAAATAAATAAATATATATATATACGTATATATATATATATATATATATATATATATATATATATATATATATATATATATATATATATATATATATATATATATATATATATTTTTTTTCAAAGACACACACACACACACACACACACGAATAGACTCCGAAGTGTCCCTGTTTGCAGATGATGTGAAGTTGATGAGAAGAATTCAATCGGACGAGGACCAGGCAGAACTACAAAGGGATCTGGACAGGCTGCAAGCTTGGTCCATTATAATAATGTAAGAGAACCTACAGTAATGTAAGAGAACCTACAGTAATGTAACAGAACGTACAGTAATGTAACAGAACCTACAGTAATGTAACAGAACCTACAGTAATGTAACAGAACCTACAGCAATGTAACAACCTACAGTAATGTAACCGAACCTACAGTAGTATAACTGAACCTACAGTAATGTAACAACCTACAGTAATGTAACTCAGCCTACAGTAACGTAGCCCAACCTACAGTAACCTAACTCAACCTGCAGTAACCTAACTCAACCTGCAGTAACCTAACTCAACCTACAGTAACCTAACTCAACCTGCAGTAACCTAACCCAGCCTACCTGGACTTCTACTATATTACTACCTGGAGGGTGTTCTGGGGTTCAACGCCCCGCGGCCCGCTCTATGATCAGGCCTCGCGGTGGATCAGGGTCTGATCAACCAGGCTGTTACTGTTGGCCGCACGCAATCCGACGTACGAACCACAGCCCGGTTGATCAGGTACTGACTTTAGGTGCTTGTCCAGTTTCTTCTTGAAGACAGCCAGGGGTCTGTTGGTAAGCCCACTTTATTTTATTTGTTAGGAAGTTATTGATCCAGATACCCACTTTTCCTGTTATTCCTATATCACGCATTTTGTGTGCTGTTACATCTTGTTGTTAGTTTGATATCTTTATTATGCACCCCATACCCATCCTGTGGGCGGTAGTCAAAAGATTACAGAGGTACATAATGGGTCCAGGGACTGGGCCCCAAAGTTTTGATAGCTGAGCAAGTTACAAAGGTAATGAACTCACAAGTTACAAAGGTAATGAACTCACAAGTTACAAAGGTAATGAATCATGTAAGTAATTTTTCTTACTTACGTTTATACATGGTTACAATCATGAACAAATTATAAAGTAATGAGCAATTCACTAGTCTACACCCGGTCACAACTGTAATGAGTTCTTGGTGCAAATATTAATTGTTGGGTCACACACACACACACACACACATACAGTATCCATTCATAGCTTCAAGAAGAGGTATGATAAGGCTCATGGCGAAGGGAGAGTGACCTAGTAGCGGCCAGTGAAGAGACGGGGCCAGGAGCTATGAATCGACCCCTGCAACCACAACTAGGTGAGTACACACACACACACACACTGTTGCATTTGTTGAAGGTTTTCGCTAAGTCTGTGTATACTACATCTGCATTTTGTTTGTCCTCCAGTGCATCCAAGACCATGTCATAGTGATCCAGTAGTCGTGAGAGGCAGGAGCGACCTGCCCTGGGTTGTGTATCTTGCTTCTTAGAACCCTTTCAGAAATTTATATGATGTGCGACGTTAGTGATTTCGTCTGTAATTCTTTGCAAATACTTTACTGGCACCTCTGTGGAGTGGGGCAATATCCGTTGCTTTTAGTGGCTGTGAGATGACCCATGTGTCTATGCTCCCTCTCCATAGAATATTTAAGGCACATGAAAGGGAGTTCAACGAGTCTGGCCCTGGGGCAGAGTGCATGGGCATGTTATTTATTGCTTTTTCAAAGTCCTGTGGTGGTAGGATTATTTCAGAAATTCTTGAATTTACCAAATATTGAGTCTTGGTCATAAACAATTCATTTAGATTGTCGACCCTTAGTCTGATTAACGGCTCAATAAACACTGAATCATACTGGGACTTCAGTATCTCACTCATTTTTTTGCTGTCATCTGTGTAAGTTCAATCTCATTTAATCAGGGGCCGAATACTGGATGTAGTTTTTGCCCTGGATTTGGCATGATTTTTTTTTTTTAAGTTCTTCTTGTGTTTCTTGGCTCCTGTATGATTCCTTAAGCTTAAATTTGATATTTTCTATTTCTCTGGCCAGTGCCTTCTTCCGTATTTCAGACAGACTGGCCCCTTTTGAGCACCTCTGTGATTCATCACCTTCTCCTATAGAGGAAGCGTTTCTCTCTCTTTCTAGTTTACATCTTCTCTTTTCTTAGGGGAATGTCCCTTGAGCATACCTCAAGTACCACATAGTTAATTCTTTCTAGGCAAAGGTTCGGAGTTAGTTAGTTTGATATCTTTATTATGCACCCCATACCCATTCAGTGGGCGGTAGTCAAAATATTACATAGGTACATAATGGGTCCAGGGACTGGACCCCAAAGTTTTGATAGCTGAGCAAATTACAAAGGTAATGAACTCACAAGTTACAAAGATAATGAACTCACAAGTTACAAAGGTAATGAACTCACAAGTTACAAAGGTAATGAACTCACAAGTTACAAAGGTAATGAACTCACAAGTTACAAAGGTAATGAAAGGTTCGGATCCGTGTTGTTTAAGATATCTTCCCAGCCTGTTTCATTTAGGACAAGGTTAATTTGATCCCACTATATGTTTATCTTCTTTAAGTTGAATTGGATGAAGGCATCCTCATAACTGATCTCATTTTGCTGGTCAGGAGCCCTGCATATACATGTCTGTACTTCGATTATGTTGTGATCCGAGTGTATTGTCTTTGATACTGTTATATTTTGTACCAGATCATCATTATTTGTGAAGATAATGTGTATTTTCCACTATTTGCTGACTTAAGGTGAATTTGTTGCAAAGATTTAATAGCTCATATGTGTGAATTTTCATCTGAGCTGCCTCTTGGGGTTATCCCTGCTAAAACATTATTAGGCACATTCCTCCATTGTAGGTGTCTTAAGTTGAAATCACCCAATAGACAATTTTCAAAAGCTATTCCTTGAATTGTTGGGAAGTTGCATCTGGAGGCTTGTATAGAACCACAATGACTAGGTTTTGGTTTTCAATCTTTACTGCCATAACTTCAACCACATCTACAACTTCAACTCAACCTACAGTAATGTAACCCAACCTACAGTAATGTAACCCAACCTACGGTAACCTAACCCAACCTACAGTAACCCAACCTACCCAATGTGAGACGGAATCCACAGAAGGTGTACTCCGACTGCACTGTCTACAATCCTATCATACTTGTGTCTGGGTGCTGACACAAGACTGCCACAATTTCTGAAGAAAACGTTTTTTTAACGTGCCATTGAATAATATCAAAAGAAGAAAGGTGCTGAAAGAATGCGCAAGGCGATGGTGGTATAGTGGTGAGCATAGCTGCCTTCCAAGCAGTTGACCCGGGTTCGATTCCCGGCCATCGCAGGTTAATTTTCAGTACCATCGTCACTGAGTTGTGCGAAGTCACATCACCTTGGTTGTTCGAGTTAGGTTTAATGGTTTTGTTAAACTTAGACCGAAGAATTCACATCTAATCTTAGTATTTCTTTATCTCTTCACTTTTTCTTCTCCAGCTAGTTTCTTCCTCCCCTTTTCCTCTATATTCTACATGCAGCTCTTCAATTTCCCCCCCACTACATACGTACCACTAACCTCATAACATCCTTACCTTCTCTAGTTTATACCTTTCCTTATCCACCACCTCTCCTAACTTTCCTCTCTTCTATATAACTATATATATATATATATATATATATATATATATATATATATATATATATATATATATATATATATATATATATATATATGTGTGTGTGTGTGTGCTAGAAAAAATCATTTACATTTACAAAGAACATAAACGAAGTCTAGACTCCACGAGCTTAACTTTTTTGTAATGCCTGGCATGCCAGTGGCTCTCCTTGCATTACAGTTTTATAATTGTTTTATAATTGTAACTACCAATAACATTGTACACTTGTAACATGCATTGAAATAAAAATTATTATTATTATTATTATTATATTGTATGTGTGTTTGTGTGTGTGTACTCACCTAATTGTGGTTACAGGGTCGAGACTCAGCTCCTCGCCCCGCCTCTTCACTGATCGCTACTGGGTCCCTTCTCTCCCTGCTCCATGAGCTTTATCATACCTCGTCCTAAAACTATGTATGGTTCCTACCTCCACTACATCACTTGCTAGACTATTCCACTTCCTGACTACTCTATGACTGAATAAATACTTCCTAACATCCCTTTGACTCATCTGAGTCTTCAACTTCCAATTGTGACCCCTTTTTTCTGTGTCCCATCTCTGGAACATCCTGTCTCTGTCCACCTTGTCTATTCCACGCAGTATTTTGTATATGGTTATCATGTCTCCCCTAACCCTCCTGTCCTCCAGTGTCGTCAGGCCGATTTCCCTTAGCCTTTCATCATAGGACATTCCCCTTAGCTCTGGAACTAACCTCGTTGCAAACCTTTGCACTTTCTCTAATTTCTTGACGTTCTTGACCATGTGTGGGTTCCAAACTGGTGCTGTATACTCCAGTATGGGCCTGACGTACACGGTGTGCAGTGTCTTGAACGATTCCTTACTAAGGTATAGGAATGCTATTTTCAGGTTTGCCAGGCGCCCATATGCTGCAGCAGTTATCTGGTTGATGTGTGCTTCCGGAGACGTACTCGGTGTTATACTCACCCCAAGATCTTTCTCCTTGAACGAGGTTTGCAGTCTTTGGCCACCTAGCCTATTCTCTGTCTGCGGTCTGCTTTGCCCTTCCCCGATCTTCATGACTTTGCATTTGGCGGGGTTAAATTCGAGAAGCCAGATGCTGGACCAGGTGTCCAGCCTGTCCAGGTCTCTTTGTAATCCTGCCTGATCCTCATCTGATTTGATTCTCCTCATTAACTTTAAATAATATGCGAACAGGGACACTTCTGAGTCTATCCCTTCCATCATGTCATTCACATATACCAAAAATAGCACTGGTCCTAGAACTGACCCCTGTGGGACCCCGCTCGTCACAGGCGCCCACTGTGATACCTCATCACGTACCATGACTCGTTGTTGCCTCCCTGTCAGGTATTCTCTGATCCATTGCAGTTCCCTTCCTGTTATATGCGCCTGATCCTCTAGCTTCTGCACTAATCTCTTGTGAGGAACTGTGACGAAGGCCTTCTTGCAGTCCAAGAAAATGCAATCAACCCACCCCTCTCTCTCTCGTGTCTTACTTCTGTTACCTTGTCATAAAACTCCAAAAGGTTTGTGACACAGGATTTGCCTTCCATGTGTGTGTACTCACCTAGTTGTGGTTGCAGGGGTCGATTCACACTTCCTGCTCCACGAGCTTTATCATACCTCTTCTTAAAGCTATGTATGGATCCTGGCTCCACTACATCACTTCCCAGACTATTTCACTTCCTGACAACTATGTGACTGACGAAATACTAACTAAAATTCCTGTGATTTATCTGTCTTCAACTTCCAACTGTGATCCCTTGTTGCTGTGTCCCATCTCTGGAACATACCCCCTCCCTATCTCTCCTGTCCTCTAGTGTCATCAGGTCGAGTTCCCTTAACTTTTCCTCGTATGACATGCCCCTTAGCTCCTGGGCTAGTCTTGTTGCAAACCTTTGCACTTTCTCTAATTTCCTTACATGCTTGTCGAAATGCTATTCTAGTGAGCCTAAATTGTCAGTGGAATGACTAAAGAATAGTGATTAAACATAATGGAAGTGTTTTAAACTAAAATGTGGCATCGCATGCGAGAAGTGCCATGTACCCTGGGGTGGTGTGTTACAACCATACATCTGGCAATGCTACCAGGCAACCACAGGCCTACCATATACAACCATATAACACCATATACCCCATACCACAATAACCCAATCTAGATCAGTGTGAGGAACTCAGAAAGATCAGTAATTTAAAATATATATGAGTGATCAGGGATGAATGAATTTGGAAGGAGCTATACAGTAAACAAAACAAAATTAAATGCCATAATATAGTCACCCCCTTTCCCCAAAAATTCACCCACTACCCGCATGCCGCAAGCCTCGGTTTCTATAAATACATCTCACATATTACTGTCACCAGTGCAGAGAAAGGTAAAGTGGAAATCAGTTTTTTCGTGGCATACAGAGTGAAGTAGGATACGG
Organism: Cherax destructor; assembly: GCA_009830355.1. NCBI lineage: Eukaryota > Metazoa > Arthropoda > Malacostraca > Decapoda > Parastacidae > Cherax > Cherax destructor. Next base: position 7,357 of record WNWK01026963.1, on the reverse strand, counting down.
GCAGGATGTTAGTATAGCATACATGTGGGACATGTAAAAGAATCCTTGGAAGGAAATCCAGAATCACATGCAAGCTGTGCTTTTCCAAGCATCATGTCTCTTGTGCATTTATAAACACTGCCTCTAAAAATGACCTCGAACTAGCAAGGTGCTTCTGGTTGTGTAATAAAGATGTAGAACTTTGGGCACGTATCAGAAAGGTACTAAGGAGGGCAATAAATAATAAAATAAGCATGGAAATGAAGATGAACTCTTGGACAGTCTACCAAAGATATATAAAACATGGGAAGAAGAGATAGGAGGAGTGAACCAAAAAATGCAGAATGCCCATACCACAACAGATAACTCGAAACTATATAGTCACCCACTGAAAAAAACACAGGAAACAAAAACGTCAGTTAACCCACATAGTAACCCAGATCCATCCCCCAGTCCTAGCGCTACTGCCCACAGCGCTGGTGCTGGCCCAGGCTCAGCCCCTAGCCCCAGTGCTGACTCAGAATCAGCCCCCAGCCTTAGTGCCAGTCCAGACTCTGCTAGGGACTCTACCACAGTCACCACTAAAACCTTAAAATATACAACCATCATTGCACAAGACCATAGCCCACATTACAGATGTAGTGGAGGAGTCTTCTTCTTCTGGGGAAAGTAGTTTCCCAGAAGCAGGACGGGGTGGCCCTGGCTTGGATACTGAGGATTATAGTGCTGTCCTAAAAACTTCACAAATTGAGAACACACCTACCAAAAATTCTACTCAACCAAAAGCGAAATTGTGCAAATTCTATGTTTGGGACATCTGTAAGCATGGAATATCAGGAAAAACAAATGGGACATGCCGTGACCTCTTATCTAAAGAAGTGTGTCGTTCTCCCTCCTGTAAATTCTTTCACCCAGAAATGTGCCACTCTTCGGTCCTCCAAAAACAGGGCTACAACACCAGCTGCCCTGCATACCATCTAAAAGGGACCAGGAGGTATAGACCTCACAAGACAAACAATAGCAGTTACGACAATCCCACTCCAAGTGATTTTTTAGTGGCAGGAAACGAAAAAAGAAAATGGAAGGAAATAACAAAAATAGTCCACGACCTTGGAGCCTTGTTGGACTGGAGGCACAGCCAGTGGCTATCCCATGGCCATCCAGAACCACAACTACTGATGCCAATAACAACATCCCCCCAACAAACACAAAATACAACCTCGTTTATATTTGCTAATATACAGGGCCTTAAGCCATCCACCAACAACAAAATACCTTTTATCAGTGGACTTCTAGAGCGAAATGCGATGTTTGCAGCCTTCACAGAGACCCACACAAAAGATCACTTTGACAGCGAAATATGGATCAATGGGTACAACCGTTTTAGATGTGACAGAAAGAACAGGCAACAAGGGAAAATTGGCCTGTATGTCAAAGAGTCGCTCATCTGCACGGAGATACTGAACATAACAAATAATGTAGTTGAAGTTCTAACAGTAAAGATCGAGAATCAAAATCTAGTCCTCGTGGTTGTATACGTATAAGCCACCAGATGCAACCTCCCAACAGTTCAAGGAACAGCTACTGAAAATTTATTACTGTCTGGAAAGCCTTCCAGCTCCATCCCCAAACATCTTACTGCTTGGTGATTTCAACCTAAGGCATACAAAATGGAAGAATGTAATGAATAATGTTATAGCAGAAACAATCCCTAGAGGCAGCGCAGATAAAAGGTCACACACACATGCGATAAACACACCCTAAGTCAGCAGATAGTGGAGCCAACAAGACTACAAAACACACTTGACCTTATCTTCACAAATAATGAGGATCTGGTAAGAGACATAACAATATAAAAAACAACTAATTCTGATCACAATCTAATCTAAGTTCAGACTTTAATGCACAGAGGTCCTGATCAGCAAAATGCACGTAGCTGTGAAGGTGTCTTCACCAAATACAACTTCAACAACAAGAACTTAACTGGGACCAGGTGAACGATGTCTTAAATGAAACATGTTGGGGAGATATCTTATATAACATGGATCCAAACCAGTGCCTTGTAAGGATCAACTTCCTGGCAGCTGAAGTATGTTCAAGGCATATTCCCCTAAGAAAGAAGAAGAGAAAAAGTAAACTGGAGAGAAAAAGACGCTCCCTCTACAGAAGACGACGAAGAATATCTGAGCTCCTCAAGAATGCTAGATTATCTAATACACGGAAAGAAGCGCTGACCAGGGAAGTGGAAAGTATCGAACTTAAGTTAAAGGACTCTTACAGGACCCAGGAGAGACAGGAGGAGCTAAAACCGATTAGTGAAACTGAAAGAAATTCGAAATGTTTCTTTTCATATGCCAAAAACAAGGCAAATACCATATCCAGTATCGGGCCCTTGCTCAGACAAGATGGGACTTACACAGATGACAACAAAGAAATGAGTAAGATACTGAAATCCCAATACGACTGTGTTTAGCGAGCCACTAATCAGTCTAAAGATCGACAATCCAAATTATTTTTTCATGAATGAGCCTCAAAACTCCATCAATATATGCCAGATTTCCGACATTACCCTAACTCCGATAAACTTTGAGAAAGCCATTGACAACATGTCCATGTACTCAGCCCCAGGCCCAGACTCGTGGAACTTTGTGTTCATTAAGAACTGCAAGAAACACCTTTCGCGTGACCTAAGTATACTATGGAGAAGGAACTTAGACATGGGTGAAATTCCAGTCACTAAAAACAACAAATATAGCCCCACTCTATAAAGGTGGCAGCAAAGCATTAGCTAAGAACTATAGAAAAATAGCTCTAACATCCCACATCATAAAAATCTTTGAAAGAGTGCTAAGAAGCATGATTGCAAGCCATTTGGATTCCCCAAAACTGCAATATCCAGGGCAACATGGGTTCAGATCAGGTCGCTCCTGCCTCTCGCAACTACTGGATCACTGGAGTTTACCTGGAGAGAGTTCCGGGGGTCAACGCCCCCGCGGCCCGGTCTGTGACCAGGCTTCATGGTGGATCAGGACCTGATCAACCAGGCTTGTTAAACTTAACTCGAACAACCAAGGTGATGTGGCTTCACACAACTCAGTGACGCTGGTACTGAAAATTAACCTGCGATGGCCGGGAATCGAACCCGGGTCAACTGCTTGGAAGGCAGCTATGCTCACCACTATACCACCATCGCCTTGCGCTATGATATGGTCCTGGATGCACTGGAAGAAAACAGAATGCAGATGTAATATACACAGAATTTGCAAAAGCCTTTGACAAGTGTGATCATGGCGTAATAGCGCATAAAATACGTGCTAAAGGAATAACTGGCAAGTGGGGAGATGGATCTTCAACTTTCTAACCAATCGAACACAAAGAATAGTGGTCAACAGAGTTAAATCCGAAGCTGCCATAGTGAAAAGCTCTTTTCCACAAGGCACAGTACTCGCCCCCATCCTATTACTCATCCTCATATCAGACATAGACATAAGAACATAAGAAAGGAGGAACAATGCAGCAGGCCTATTGGCCCATACTAGGCACGTCCTTCACAATCTATCCCACTAACAGAATATTTGTCCAACCCAATTTTCAATTCTATCCAAGCAATAAGCTTTGAAAATTATATTAACTCATGTGCGAGTCCCACTCAAATCCAACCCCTCTCACTCATGTATTTATCCAACCTAAATTTGAAACTACCCAAGGTTTTAGCCTCAATAACCCTACTAGGGTTATTGAGATGTAATTCACAGCATCGTGTCATCCTTTGCAGACGATACTAGGATCTGCATGAGACTGTCATCTATTGAGGACACGGTTAACCTCCAAGAAGATATAAACAAAGTTTTCCAATGGGCAACGGAAAACAATATAATGTTCAATGAAGACAAATTCCAACAAATCCGTTATGGAAAACTGGAGGAGATAATAATTAGAACTGAGTATACTACAAACTCTGATCATATAATAGAGCGGTAATGGGAGTGGTAATGTCTGAGAATCTCACTTTCAGCTACAAAGTAAATGATAGGATGGATAATGAGAACTTTAAAAACAAGAGATGCCAATCCAATGATGATCCTTTTCAAATCTTTTGTTATATCTAGGCTGGAATATTGCTGTACATTAACATCTCCGTTCAAAGCAGGTAAAATTGCAGATCGAGAGAATGTACAGAGAACCTTTACTGCACATATAAGTTCCATCAAACACCTCAACAACTGGGAACGCTTGACTTGTACTCGCTGGAACGCAGACAAGATACCTGGAGTATAGATGGAGAGGGTTCCGTGGGTCAATGCCCCCGCGGACCAGTCTGTGACCAGGCCTCATGGTGGATCAGGGCCTGATCAACCAGGCTGTAACTGTTGGCCGCACGCAAACCGACGTACGAACCACAGCCTGGCTGGTCAGGTACTGACTTTAGGTGCTTGTCCAGTGCCTGCTTGAAGACAGCCAGTGGGCTATTGGTAATCCTTATGTATGCTGGGAGGCAGTTGAACAGTCTTGGGCCCCTGACACTTATTGTGTTGTCTCTTATCGTGCTAGTGGCACCACTGCTTTTCATTGGGGGGATGTTGCATCGTCTGCCGAGTCTTTTGCTTTCATAGGGAGTGACTCTCGTGTGCAAGTTTGATACTAATCCCTCTAGGATTTTCCAAGTGTATATAATAATGTATCTCTCCCGCCTGCGTTCCAGGGAGTACAAGTTGAGGAACTTCAAGCGTCCCAGAAGGAATGGTCCCGAATCTGCACACAGAAATCACTCCCTACGAAGGTAAAAGACTGGGTAGGCAGTGCAAAATACTCCCAATGAAAAGTAGGGGCGCCATTGGTACACTAAGAGAAAACACCACAAATGTCCGGGGCCCAAGATTGTTTAACAGCCTCCCACCATGAATAAGGGAAATTACAAATAAACCCCTGGCTGCCTTCAAGAGGGAGCTGGGCAGATACTTAAAGCCGGTGCAGATCAGCCGGGCTGTGGTTCGTATGTTGGACTACATGCGGCCAGCAGTAACAGCCTGGTTGATCAGGTGCTGATCCACCAGGAGGCCTGGTCGTGAACCGGGCTGTGGGGGCGTTGATCCCCAGAATACCCTCCAAGTAGACTCCAGGTCCAGGTAGGTAGGTTTGCTAGGCACCCATATGCTGCAGCAGTTATTTGGTTGATGTGCGCCTCAGGAGATGTGCCCGGTGTTATACTCACCCCAAGATCCTTTTCTTTGAGTGAGGTTTGTAGTGTCTGGGTCCTTAGACTGTACTCCATCTGCAGTCTTCTTCTCCCTTCCCCAATCTTCATGACTTTGCACTTGGTGGGGTTGAACTCTAGGAGCCAGTTGCTGGACCAGGCCTGCAGCCTGTCCAGATCCCTTTGTAGTTCTGCCTGGTCCTCGTCCGATTAAATTCTTCTCATCAACTTCCCATCATCTGCAAACAGGGACACTTATGAGTCTATTCCTTCCGTCATGTCGTTCACAAATACCAGAAACAGCACTGGTCCTAGGAATGACCAGTGTGGAACCCCGCTTGTCACAGGCGCCCATTCTGACAACTTGTCACATACCATGACTCGCTGATGTCTTCCCGGACAGGAATTCCCTGATCCATTGCAGTGCCTTCCCTGTTATGCCTGCCTGGTCCTCCAGTTTATACATTAACCTCTTGTGTGGAACTGTGTCAAAAGCCTTCCTACAGTCCAAGAAAATGCAATCTACCCACCCCTCTCTCTCTTGTCTTACTGGTGTCACCCTGTCATAGAACTCATAAGAACATAAGAACATAAGAATGGAGGAACACTGCAGAAGGCCTACTGGCCCATACAAGGCAGGTTCTTATCAAAACCACCACTACCTAAGAATTTACTCCTGTACTCACGACACTAATCAAACCCAGCCCCTCCCACTCATATATTTGTCCAATCTCTTTTTAAAGCCACCCAAGGTCCTAGCCTCTATCACCCTACTCGGAAGATTGTTCCACGCATCTACAACTCTGTTCGAAAACCAGTACTTGCCTATGTCCTTTCTAAATCTAAATTTATCCAATTTAAATCCGTTATTTCTCGTTCTTACTTGGTTCGATATCCTCAGTATTTTATTAATATCTCCTTTGTTTATGCCCATCATCCACTTGTACACCTCGATGATATCTCCTCATTCTACGTCTCTCCAGAGAGTGGAGATTCAATGCTCTAAGTCTATCTTCATACGGGAGATTTCTTATACTGTAAATAATTTTAGTCATTCTTCTTTGTATGTTCTCCAATGAATCTATATCCATCCTGTAGTAAGGAGACCAAAACTGAGCTGCATAATCCAAATGAGGTCTCACTAGTGATGTATAGAGCTGTAAAATAACTTTTGGACTTCTGTTGCTTATACTTCTTGAAATAAATCCTAGTAATCTGTTAGCCTTATTGGCACACTTAGGCACTGTTGTCTAGGCTTTAGATTTCTGCTTACCATGACTCCCAAGTCTTTTTCACATTCTGTATGATCAAGCTCAACTTCACCTAGTTTATAAATTCGAGGGATATTTTCATTACCAACGACTAGCACCTTACACTTGTCCACATTGAACTTCATCTGCCACTTTTCAGACCAAGACATTAATTTATCCAAATCCTCCTGGAGTTCACTGGTATCCTCCTCAGAATGAATTATACGGCCTATTTTTGTATCATCAGCAAATTTACTCATGTCACTTGCAATTCCTTCATCAAGGTCATTTATGTAAATTATGAACAACAATGGGCCCAAAACTGATCCTTGTGGAACGCCACTAGTGACAAATCCCCATTCAGATTTGACCCCATTAATGGAAACTCTCTGCTTTCTATTGGTAAGCCATGCCTCTATCCATGCTAGAACTTTACCTCCTATACCATGAGCTGCCACCTTTCTTAAGAGTCTCTTGTGAGGTACTCTATCGAAGGCCTTACTGAAATCCAAGTAAACTATATCATATTCTTTATCACTGTCTACTGCCTCAAATGTTTTATTGAAAAACGTCAGTAAATTTGTCAGGCAGGAACGACCTCGTAAACCCATGCTGAGATTCATTAATCAAATTATGTTCTTCAAGGTGACTTCTGATAATATCAGCTATAATTGATTCTAATAATTTGCCTACTATAGACGTGAGGCTTATTGGACGGTAATTTGATGGAATGGACTTATCCCTGATTTGAATATAGGAACTACATTAGCTGTCTTCCACATCTCTGGCACAACACCAGTTATGATGGACGTATTAAACACATTCGTTAATGGCAGACTAAGTTCCATTTTGCATTCTTTAAGTACCCTGGAAAACAACTCGTCGGGTCCCGGGGACTTATTTTGCTTCAGTTTATCTATCTGTTTGATAACCA
>WNWK01026962.1:0-26800 GCA_009830355.1 Cherax destructor | reverse complement strand
TGTATGTAATAGAGCACAGTAAAAAAGTATGGGTAATCTTGTATGGTGAGTAAGTTTAGGTTTTGAATATTGGTGGATGTATGTTGCCTGGAGTGAGAATTTGTTATCATTCAACTTGCCTTTTGTTGTGTTATTAATTGGATCTGAGATGAGTTATTGATGTGAGCCCAATAGCAGTTCCATGGGTGAGTAGGGAGTAAATAGGTAGGTGATATAGGGTAAGGAGCTGGTTGTGGAACATAGTACCCAGTATCTTGGATGAGTATTCCAGTCTTTGAGACTTTCTTGGAGATTTATTTGTATGTGTGTCTGAAATTTGGTCCCACTGTCAAGATGTATTTCTAAAAAATTTCCATCTGTGAGTTTGCGATAGGGAGACCGTTTATCATTATGTTAAGTGGTACGTTTTGCTCTGTTTTTCCCCAAAACTGGATAAAATAGGTTTTTATCAATATTGAGAGTTAGTTTGTTATCATCTTGAGATTGGGCTCTGTTTTCTTACTACAAATTCATGTTTTAGTATTGACTTTGTCATGTGGGCTTTGGGTGAGGGAGATGCGCGTATGTAGGTGTCATCTACAAAAAGTGTAGGTTTGAAGTAGTTGAGATACATTTGGTAGGTCGTTAATGTAAATGAAAGAGTAGTAGGTTACAACAGGACCTACGGTAATGGTTTCTTGACGGTGGAGCCCAGCTCCATTGGTGTACATATTGGTTTCTGTTGCTAAGGTATGATTTTAGGTAGTTTAAGGGAGTAATCACTCTTTATACCATGGTGGAAGTAATTTTAAGTGCTAACAGATCATGGTCAACTGTATCAAAAGCTTTTACGTAAATCAATGAAAATTCCCACTGGGATTTCTTTTTTCTCAAGGAGCTACTGTATTGTATAATGGCATCATTTGTATTTTTATTAGGCCTGAATCCAAGTGACAGTGGTTGAGTACACTCCCATCTATTCCACTCATCCTCATATCAGACGACGACAGGGATATAAGCCACAGTGCTGTGTCTTCCTTTGCAGATGACACCGAATCTGTGCAGTGACAGTGTCCACCGTTGAGGGAACACAGGAGCTCTCCAAGCAGACATGGCTCAAATCTTTAAATGGGCTGCAGGAAAACAATGAGGATTTCAATGATGAGAAATTTCAATTACTCAGATACGGAGTGATGAAGGGGTAAAAATCTCATGCAGTTACAAGGAAGCAATTCAACCACAATGGGCGAAACTATGTCAAAGACAGGTTGATCGTAATCGGAGGATCTCACCTTCAAGGACCATAACAATGTAGCAATTACGTCTGCCAGAAATGACAGGATGGATGTGAGAACCTTCAAAACCAGGGATACCAAGCCCATGTTGACACTTTACAGATCGCTTGTTTCTATCTGGGCTGGAATATTGCACACTAACACCTTTCGGGCGGGTGAAATTGCTGACCTTGTATTGCAGAGGGAGCAACTCACCGCAGCGCATAAGTGCGATAAAACCACCTCAACTGCACTTTGGGAGCGCTTGAAGTTCTAAACCTGTGTCTCTCTAGGAAGCGGGCGGAGATACATTATTAACCACATGGAAGAATTCTCGGGGCTTGGTACAAACTTTTACTAAAAGAAATCCTCCGTGCAAGCAAAAGACTCGGCAGGCGTGTAACATTCCCCAATGAAGAGCAGGGTGCCACTACAGCACGTTGAGGGGACAAGACAATAAGTGTGAGGGCCAAGATTGTTCAACTGCCTCCAAGAAAAACGCCCATCAGGTTACCAGCTTAAGCCTGGCTGTCTTCAAGCAGGCACTGGACAGGCACCTCAAGTCGGGGTACATGATCAACCAGGCTGTGGTTCGTACGTTGAGGACTGCGTGCGACCAGCAGTAACAACCTGGTTGATCAGACTCTGGTCCAACAAGGAGCTACAGTCTGAACCGAGACCTGAGGGCGTTGACCCTAATTCTCTCAGGTAGACTCAGGTAGACACACACTGCATAATCAGAGGAAAAACCCGACCATTTTTTCTGTTAAAACAGCGACTTTGCAGGTGGATTTTCATTGTAATTTATTGATGTATTCTCGTTTTCTTTGGTCTCATTTGATAGAATTGAAGATATATTACAGAATAAGAGATGATTTTGATTATTTTATGACAATGACAAGTACCTTGAAATTGAGCTCAAAGTAGGTGAAAGGAAATGTTTCGATTTTTGACGAGTATTTCAAGAGTCAAAACAAAATCCTGTGGCCAATCCAATACACATCAACTGGCGAGTCTTATATTCATGCACACAAGTACTCTGATATTACATTTATATCATATTTTTATAATGATGCAGTTGTGTGTACATAACAGTAAATCTTCTATTTTTGTGAGAATAAAAATTCAAAATGGAAAAGGAAAAGTAATGGAACAGGGGCCTGGAACATGGGTGTGAACACAGGAACATTGATATTTAGGTACCAGGAATGTCTGCCTTGTTTACTCTGGACCCTATTTTGAAATTGGCATCGTTTGAAATTTGTGTGAAATTGGGAAAATTGCCATTTTCTGACCACTATTTTAGTGTCTTTGAAATTTGGTGAAATGGGCAGTTTCTTCTACTCATTCGATAGAAGAGTAGGGTTCTAGCGAAATAGCTATAATTTTGGGAGACTGAAACATTTAGATTTGTCGAAGAAATGGGGCTCGAGGTGGGTGAAGCGTCGCCGATGCGTCAGTGTCATAGATACCGATAACCCGCGAGAAACATGAACGTTAGTTTTCGATCAAAAATTTCATAATTTTGAAGTAACAGTATGATCCGGGAGAAACATTCCTCTATCATTTCATACAGAAAATTAATTTCTTTCCAAAAAATTTTAGAACCCCCAGGAACACTTTCCTGGGAAGTAGCCTGTCGACCCCCAAAGGGTTAAAGTGGGGTCAGTGACTCTCAACCTGGTCCACCAGTGGCATTAAGAAAGGCCGTGACAGAAGAACTTTTGTACCTGCAGTGTTAATGGAAGAAGTTCCTCTTCAAACACTAGCAGCTTTACTAACTCCCAAATCCTCCTCCTCTTCATTCAACCGAAAGCTACAGCAGTAATGTGTACTAATAATAATAATAATAATAATAATAATAATATAGTTTATTTGGACATGATACAATTACATTTGGTTATTGAGATTACATGAGGTGTACATGCCCAAAAGCCCCCTGGTATTACGGGGTATTTTGGGCAGACTTAAATTAACTTAAAACTAAATTGTAAATTTTTGTAAGATAGTATACAATGAGTAAAGGTGAGTATTTAAGCTATGAAATTTTGAACATGGTTTTAGACAGCGACATTTTATAAACATGGTTTTTTTTAATACTTTTGTCTTCATTGTAAAATTAATTAAATCAGATTATATAAACAAATTAAAACAATAATAATAATAAAATAATAAAAGTTGTGGTTGATAATTTGTAAAATAAGTGAAGTTGCATATCCAGGAAGTTATAAAAAGTTTGAATATAAGTTGAACACATATCAATTGGTAGCAATTTATTTGGCCTTGTGCAACTGGTGGGTGAGATAACAATTTAAAACAATTAGTGCATTGCAGTTAGTTTACGTGGTCATTATAATGTAGGAAGTGTTGTGGAAATAGTAGCTAAGTGCTTATTATTCATAACAGGTTTTACATTCATTCATTTCGTTCATTCATGTACATTACATTCACAATTGATTAGTCAGGTTTTACGTTGGTGATTATTCTACTTTGCTGGGAATGTTTTGATATGGAGCAGTGCTTTGGGTGAGAAGATTGGTTTAGCATCGTTTTGAATTGGGGTACAGGTAGGGTTTCTTTGGCAGTGACAGGTATTAGATTCAAATTTTCGTGCCTTTATATGCATTGAGTTTACATAGTGTTAGGTGGACACGGGGCATCGAGAGTGATCTGTGTCTAGTGTTATAGTCATGTGTCCTGTTAAAATTAGTAAGGAGAAGTTTGAGTGGTCGGGTTAATATTTGCATAGAGTGTTCTATGTATGTAATGGGCACAGTAAAAGTATGAAAATGGATGTGTCTTGTATACAATTTGAGGTAGTTTAGGTTTTGAATATTGGTGGAGTATGTTGCCTGGGTGAGAAATTTGTTATCATTTCCAACTTTGCTGCCTTTTGTTGTGTTATTGAAGTGGTCTGAGAATGAGTTATTGATGTAGAGCCATGTGCAGATTCCATGGGTGAGGTAGAGGGGTAAGTGAGTGAGTATAGGGTAAGGAGAGCTGGTTGTCCGGAACATGAGTACCGTATCTTGGATAGTATTCCCGGTCTTTGAGACTTTCTTGGAGATTTGTTGTATATGTGTCCTGAAATTTGAGGCCACTGTCAAGATGGATTCCTGGAAATTTTCCATCTGTGAGTTTTGCGACCAGAGGGAGACCCGTTTATCATTATGTTAAGTGGTGCGTTTGTAGCTCTGTTCCCAAACTGAATAAAAATAGGTTTTATCAATATTGAGAGTAAGTTTTGTTGGTCATCATTTTCAGGTAGATATTTTCTGCAATTCAGTATTTACAGTGTTGGCTAATGTGTCTGGGCTTGGGTGAGAGATAACGTATGTAGTGTCATCTACAAAAGTATGGGTTTGAGTGGTTGAGGATGCATTTGGTGCAGGTCGTTTAATTAACCAAGTGAGGAAGAGTGGTGGAACAACCAAGAACACTTCCCAGTGGGACACCTACGGTAATAGTTTGTGAGGTGGAGCTAATAATTTTATTGTACATATTGGTTTTCTGTTGCTAAGGTATGATTTTAGGTAGTTTGGGGATCCTCTTATACTCTTATATCTTCAGTAAAAATTAGTGACATGTTGTACTATATTTAATTTAATTCTCCTTCTTTTCTGTGTGTTTTATGTATATTTAATGTACAAAAATATTTTATTTTAATACTTTTGGATTCCATAGATGGATAATTTTATTTTTCTTTATTTCTTATGGGAGGAAAATAGATTTGGGTTCGTGATATTCGGTGTTCATGATGCCCTCTGGAATGGATTAAATACACAAAAAACAAAAAGACTCACACTATACCAGTCACCGTTCATAAGCATGCTACTGCTTAATTCTTGCAGTGGTAGTAGTCTTACTGCGTACCATTGTACAGAGTGATTTTTATCTTTGCGGGTGATGATATTTTAGAACACCCCAATTAGCTCTTCAGAACCTCCCTCCAACTTGATAACTTTATTTTTAATTTGCTTAACTCCATATACACCCACATCCTGCCCGCTTCGTGGGTGGAGCACTTTCCTAATGGCATCGCTTTCGTTTGCAGCCTTCGATTTGCCGTGAACTTCTTGCCCTCTGTATATATTGCAGACCATCGCCTAGAGTCCCATTAACCCTTTCAGGGTTTTGACGTAGTACTGTACGTCTTAGCACTAGGTGTTTGACGTACTTGTACGTCACAATTCTAGTGCCCTCAAAATCAAGCAGAAACAGGCTGGTAAAGGCCTAAAATGTGAAAGAATAGGTCTGTGTGTCAGTGTGCGCAGTATCAAAAAATCCTGCAGCACACAGTGCATAATAGAAGAGCTCTGACTGTGTTTTTGGTTTTAAAACAGCAAATTTTAAGTCCATTTTGGTATTTGTAAAGTTTGTATTCTCGTTTTTCTTGGTCTCATTTGATAGAATGGAAGATATATTAGAAAATAGATAATTTTGATTGGTTTCTCGATGACGGTACAAATTGAGCGCAAAGTGGTGAAAATGTTCGATTTTTGCCCGTGTTCAGAGTGAAGCAAATCCGCCATGCATCAATACATCAACTGGAGAGTCTAGCCATTCTTGCACAAATTGCTGATATTATTGCTAATTTTTACAATGATACGATTTGTGTATCTAACAATTGAAATCTTCTATTTTTTGTGGGAATAAAAAATTCAAATGGAAAGCAAAAGTAATGTAAGGAGGGCCTGGAACGTGATTGTGAACAGACAAATGTTATTTGGGTACCAGGGTGTCTGTCTTGTTTATTCTGGACCCTGTTTTGAAATAGTGAGCATCTTTTGACATTTGTGTGAGAAATTGTATGTACCAATTTCTGACCACTTTATTGGGTAGTTGAAATCAGTAAATTGGTGGTTTTCTTATACTCAATTGATAGAACAAATGGAATTCTGAAATGGCCCAACTATGATTTTCGTAGGCTGAGACATTGGAATTGACGAAAATAGGGCTCAAAGTGAATCGCCGTGCGTAAATGTCGTGGATACAACTTTGCAGGGTATGGTATGTTGGTTTTCACCAATTTCCTTGCGGGTGTCATTGCGCTAGTCGAAAATAGATGTACTCTATTGTTTCACTTAACATTTTTTTCTGAAAATGTTTGGACCCTGAAAAGAGAGTTAACGATCGGGGTGCTGGATCCTGAGGTGAAGTGGTTCCACCACTCCCAACAGTGTCATGTGCTGCCATTTTGGGCAACCTGCTGCTGCACTGCAGTCTGCGGTGGGAATGCCCAGGTCTGCGTGCAGACTGGGCATTCTTCCACTTATCTTATTCTCAATTGCAATGAACCTCGTCACTTCAACACTTTCATTGCCATTGTCAGGTCTATCCTGTGAATAGGGAAATCATTATCTTAAGAGTATGAGGGCCTTACACCTAGCAGCTTGTCTCTCAACTCGCCTTCCAAGGGAAAACTCCTACCCTTGTGTCCACCATGCTCGAAGTAGCCGAGGAGTCACTCCAACCTCCAGCAGTCCTCCCACCTCCCAATCCCTCTGTCCATTGTCTTGTGGGGTCCACAGTTTTTCTAATTCTTTGCGTTTTGTCATCTCTGAGACTCCACCACTTCCCTTTCCTTTGCTTCTTCATCTTGCTCGCTTGGCTGCTCAGTCTACAAGACCTCGCAGCGTCGGCTAACTGCGTCCATCCCGCCTGTACTGTTGAATCTATCTTCTACCTCGGAGCCTAGTTTCTCACCTTTCCAGCTCTCACACGAGAGGTGGAGGGTTCACCCCCCGTCCCTCGTGCTTGAGTCCCTCTTTTTCCCTGTTCATTACCGTCTTCTTCCATGATTTTCCCTCAGCTATCCCCTTCCTCTCTTGTTACACTGCGGAGGACTCTTCACCCCCGCCATACTGCATCTCTCAGTTTAATGCTCCCGCCCCCTCAGACTTCTTTAGTACCTCCATTAGTTACTTTGCCCTCTACGCACAGTACCTCTGCCTTGTCTCTGACATCATAGCATCATCGGCTATAACGCTGAGGTCAAGGGAGTCTCTCTGAAACTTTCGTTCTCAGGGTCACGAATTTCAAAAAAAAAAAATTTCTTGTAAGTAGTAGTTTTTCTAAATCTAATAGGCTAAAAATTACATTTTTTTTGCGATCAATACCTCACAAGGGCGGTAGGTAGTGGGGAAACAGAAAAATGCACCAGAGGGAACGCAGCCACAAAAAAATCCTGGCAAACAAAAATCCAATCTATGCAAATTCTATGCCTTGGGTATCTGCAGGCATGGTATATCTAGAAAAGCAGATGGGACATGCACCTTTGACCATCCAAAAAAATGCCGCACCCACATGACAACAGGAGGGTGCAACTCCCCTTCCTGTGACTTATTTCACCCAGAAATGTGTCACTCGTCAGTCCATGAAAGATAATGCTACAACATATACTGTCAGGCACACCATCTAAAAGGAACAAGAAGATACAGGTCACAGACCAGGGGAAACAAAAAAGGGGAGCCAAACCCTCTCCAAAGAAGGAGGTTTTTTAGTACCAGAAAGGAAAAAAAGACTGGCAAGAAATGACAGAAACCCTACACCAACTGAAAACACTTCTGGAGTGGAGGGGCAGTCAGATATTAATGCCAGCAATCAAAACCCTCTAAATTCCATCAGTATAACGACATTTATCTTTGTAAACATACAGGGTCTAAAGCAAAATACCTTACATCAAGGGACTGCTCATGGAGTAAAATGAATTGTTTGTGGCTTTTTAAGAGACATAAAGGATCATTTTGACAGACTAAACAAGCAACAAGGGGGAGGGGGGTTGGCCTGAATGTCACAGAATCACTCATTTGCTTAGAACTACTAAACACCTCAAATGATGTAGTTGAAGTTTTGGCAGTAAAGATTGAAAACCAAACCCTTGTCATTGTGGTTGCATACAAGCCTCCAGATGCAACTTTCCAACAATTCCAGGATCAACTTTTGAAAATTGACCACTGTCTGGAAAATCTCCCAACTCCTGCTTCAAACATCTTGTTCCTGGGAGATTTAGACTTGAGACACCTAAAATAAAGGAGTGTAGCAAATAATGTTTTAGCAGAGATCACCCCAGGAGGCAGTTCGGATGAAAATTCACACACACGAGCTATTAAATCTCTTCAGAAAATTCACATTAAACCAGCAAATAATAGTCTACAAGACTAGAAAATACACTGGACCTCATCTTCACCAACAACAACAGTCTGATACATAATACACAATACATTCAGATCACAACAAAACAGAGGTACAGACATGTATGTGCAGGGCTCCTGATGAGCAAAATATGATCAGTTATGAGGGTGTCTTCACAAAATTCAACTTCAAGTCAACCATGTCCTAAATGAAACAAGCTGGGAAGATATCCTAAACAACACGGATCCGAACCTTTGCCTAGAAAAAAATAACTCTGTTGCACTTGAGGTCTGCTCAAGACACATTCCATTAAGAAAAAAAAAGAGAAGATGTAAACTAGATAGAGAGAGATGTTCCCTATACAGGCAAAGGCGAAGAATCACAGAGCTGCTGAAAGGGGCCAATATATCTGAAATACGAAGGAAGGCACTGGTCAGACAAATAGCAAATATCGAACTTAAGTTTAAGGAATCTTACAGGAGACAAGAATCTCAAGATCTTAAAGCCATCAATGAAATTGAAAGAAACTCAAAATACTTCTTCTTTTATGCCAAATCTAAGGCGAAAACAACTTCAAGTATTTGACCCCTGCTTAGACGAGATGTGACCTACGCAGATGTCAACAAAGAAATAAGTGAGATAATAAAGTCCCAATACGACTCAGTGATCAGTGAGCCAGACTAAGAGTCGACAATCTAAATGATTTTTTTATGACTGAGACTCAAAATTTGGTCATTTAAAAAATCTCTGATATTATCCTAACACCACAAGACTTCCAAAAGACAATTAATGACATGCCCATGCACTCTGCCCTAGGCCCAGACTCGTGGAACTCCGTGTTCATCAAGAACTGCAAGAAGCCCCAGTCACGTGCCTTGGGCATTCTTTGGAGAGGGAGCATGGACACAGGGGTCATCCCACAGTCACTAAAAACAACAGACATAGACCCACTCCATAAAGATGGCAGTAAAGCAATTGCAAAGAACTACAGACCGATAGTGCTAACATCCCATATAAAAATCTTTGAAAGGGGTCTAAGAAGCAAGATAGCCAACCACCTAAATAATCATCAATTACACAACCCAGGGCAACATGGGTTCAAAGCAGGTCTCTCCTGCCTGTCCCAGCTACTGGACCACTATGACAAGGTCCTGGATGCTTTAGAGGATAAACAAAATGCAGATATAGTGTACACAGACTTTGCGAAAGCCTTTGACAAGTGCGACCATGGTGTAATAGTGCACAAAATGCATGATTAAGGAATATCAGGAAAAGTTGATAGATAGATCTATACCTTCCTTACAAATAGAACACAAAGAATGATAGTAAACTGAGTAATGTTTGAAAAGCTCTGTTCCATAAGGTACAGAACTCACTCCCATATGTCATATCTATGTCTTTCTCTGTCTATGTCATATCTGACATAGACAGAGATGTAAGCCATAGCTCCATGTCTTCCTTTGCGGATGACACCCGGACTGCCATGACAGTGACCTCCATCAAAGACACTGCAAGACTCCAAGAGAACATCAACCATATCAAGGAATGGGCCTCAGGAAATAATATGAAGTTCAATGAAGAAAAATTTCAAATACTCTAATATGGAGAACTTGAAGAAATTAAAACTTTATCAAAGTATAAAACAAATTCTAACCATACAATAGAGCGAAAAACTAATGTGAAGGACCTGGGAGTGTTAATATCACAGGATCTCACCTTCAAAGACCACAACAATGTATCTACCTTATCTGCAAGAAAAATGATAGGATGGATAATGAGAACCTTCAAAATTAGGGACACCAAGCCCATGATGATTCTTTTCAAATCGCTTGTTCTCTCTAGGCTGGAACTGCTGTACACTAACTTCCCCCTTCAAGGCAGGCAAAATTGCTGACCTGGAGAATGTACAGAGAAATTTCATGGCACTCTTAAGTAAAATAAAGCACCTAAATGACTGGGAACGGTTGAAGTCCCTTAATTTGTATTCTTTGGAACGTAGGTGAGAAAGATACATGATAATATACACTTGGAAAATCCTAGAGGGATTGGTACCAAACTTACACACGAAAATCACTCACTACGAAGGCAAAAGACTCGGCAGGAGATGCAACATTTCCTCAATGAAAAGCAGGGGTGCCACGAGTACACTAAGAGGTGAATATTAGGTCCAGTCTCGCTGGTTCATCCTCTCCTCTCTGGTAGTGTCCCTTACGTGTTGGTACATGAAGTTTTCCAGTACCACCTCCATCATCTTAGCCCTCCAAGTTTCTTGGCCCCCATGTGGCTCCAAGTTCTCCCAATCGATTTCCTTGTGGTTGAAGTCACCCACGATTAGTAGCTTTGCCCTGCTCTCATGAGCCCTTCTGGCCACTTCAGCCAGTGTGTAAACCATCGCTCTATTACTCTCTTTATACTCTTGCCTTGGCCTCCTGCTGTTCTGTGGTGGGTTATACATCACTGCAATTACCACCTTGGGACCTCCAGACTGAAGTGGTCCTACTATGTAATCTCTTGCGTCTCCTCTGTCTCCTCTCTCCAGCTCCTCAAAATTCCATCGTTTTTTTATCAGCAGTGCCACACCTCCACCCCCTCTGTTCCCTCTGTCTTTCCTCAGGATCTGATATCCCGTTGAAAAGATGGCATCTGTTATCATACCTGTAAGCTTAGTTTCTGTGAGAGCTATGATGTACGGTGATGCCTCTTTGACTCTTTCATGCCACTCCTCCCATTTATTTGTTATTCCGTCAGCGTTGGTGTACCATACCTTCAGTTTCCTCTCCAACACTGTGTTTTGGGGGTCTGTGGGGGTGGGGGACCTGGCAGTGTACTGCGGGATTCTTTAGCGGAGTGTTGGGTGGGGGATTGTGGTTTGTGTTGGGATAGCGTGAGTGGTTGTGAGGTTCTGGGGATGGTTCTGTGTGTGCTTGCTCTTGTTGCTGTGTGTGTGTGTGTGTTTGTGTGTGTGTGTGTATGTGTGTACTCACCTAATTGTACTCACCTAATTGTGGTTGCAGAGGTCGAGACTCAGCTCCTGGCCCCGCCTCTTTGCTGTCCGCTACTGGGTCTCTGCTCTCCCTGCTCCATGAGCTTTATCATACCTTGTCTTAAAACTATGTATGGTTCCCGCCTCCACTATATCGTTAGCTAGACCATTCCACTTCCTAAATACTCTATGGCTGAAGAAATGCTTCCTAACATCCCTTTGACTCATCTGAGTCTTCAGCTTCCAGTTGTGCCCCTTGTTTCTGTGTTCCCTCTCTTGAACATCCTGTCACTATCCACCTTGTCGATTCCCCGCAGTATTTTGTATATCGCTATCATGTCTCCTCTAACCCTTCTTTCCTCCAGTTTTGTTAGTCCTATTTCCCTCAACCTTTTTTCATAGGACAGTCCCCTGAGTTGTGGAACTAGCCTTGTCGCAAACCTTTGCACTTTCTCTAGTTTCTTGACGTGCTTGACCAGGTGTGGGTTCCAGACTGGTGCTGCATACTCTAGTATGGGCCTGACATTACAGGGTGTAGTGTCTTGAACGATTCCTTGTTAAGGTAACGGCAACGCTAATCTTAGGTTTGCCAGTCGCCCATATGCTGCCGCAGTTATCTGGTTGATGTGTGCCTCCGGAGACGTGCTTGGCGTTATACTCACCCCAAGGTCTTTCTCCTTTGACGGGGTTTGTAGCCTTTGTCCACCTAGCCTGTACTCTGTCAGCGTTCTTCTTTGCCCTTCTCCGATCTTCATGACTTTGCATTTGGTGGGATTAAATTCGTGAAGCCATTTTTCTGAACCAGATGTCAAGCTTGTCCAGGTCTGTTTGAAGTCCTGCTTGGTCATCTTCCGATGTGATTCTCCTCATTAATTTCACATCATCTGCGAACAGAAACACTTCTGAGTCTATCCCGTCCGTCATGTCATTTACATATACCAAGAATAGCACTGGTTCTAGGACTGACCCCTGCAGTACACCGCTCGTCACAGGCGCCCACTGTGATACCGTGTGTGTGTGTGTGTGTTTTGTGTGTGTTTTTGTGAAATACCACCAAATTTTGGCCTACAATTGTGGTTGCGGGGGTCGAAACCAGCCCTGGCCCCCCCTCTGCGCTGCCCGCTACTGGGATCTGCTCTCCTGCTCCATGAGCTTTTTCAGCCTGTCTTAAAACTTTGTATTGTTCTTGCCTCCAAAAATGTCTCTAGATATTCCATTTTTTTCCTGACTCCCTCTGTCAGGAGGTGGAATGGTTATGTGTGGTTGTGTGTGTGTGTGTGTGTGTGTGCGTGTGTGTGTATGCAACAGGTCACAGTAACAGGTGACTCACAATATACAAAAAACCCCTCTAGGAAAAATATGCCACCCAAAGGAGGAAAGGAATATAAGGTTGAATTTGAGGTAAAAGATTATGATGAAATGTATGGGGTGAAGGAGGGAAAGGGTTTTTGTGTTATACAAGTGTCGGCTTGTCAATGCGTGTGGAAGCAAGAATAACAAACATACCAAGACTGATATCTCCCAACTGCCTCAGTGCCCCCCCCCCTCAAACATCCTGTCTGGTCTCACAACTTTTCCTGGGGCCTCCATCCCCCCCTGGGGCCGCTCTCTTCCAACCTTCAATCCACAAGCATTCACTTAACAGGTCTGTTTACCTTGGATCTGATGCCTTCTGTTAGAAACACAAACCTGGGTATCCCTTTTTCCAAAATTGGTTTGTTAAGGTAGGTAAAAGATGTTATAGGAATTTCCCTTTTTTTATTCGATGGTTATCCCCGTAGTGACCCTGTTAGAAAGGGGGTGGCCCTGTAAGGTATCCCCGGGCTTTCCCTGTGGTATCCCCAGGGGTGTAAAAAGGATCCCGTCGGGCCCTTTAAAATTCTCCCTCGTGGCCTTGGGGATCCCCATAGTGGCCCAGTAAGGTATCCCCGTAGTGGCCTGTAAGGTATCCCTGTAGTGGCCCTGTAAGGTATTCCCGTAGTGGCCCTGTAAGGTATCCCCGTAGTGGCCCTTCAAGTTATCCCCGTCGTGGCCCTGTAAGGTATCCCCGTCGTAACCCTGTAAGGTATCCCCGTCGTGGCCCTGTAAGGTATGCCCCGTCGTGGCCCTGTAAAGTATCCCGTCGTGGCCCTGTAAGTATCCCCGTAGTGGTCCTGTAAGGTATCCCTGTAGTGCCCTGTAAGGTATCCCGTCGTGGCCCTGTAAGGTATATCCCGTCGTGACCCTGTAAAGTATCCCGTCTGGCCCTGTAAAGTATTCCCCGTCGTGGCCCTGTAAGGTATCCCATGGCCCCTAAGGTATCCCTGTAGTGGACCCTGTAAGGTATTCCCGGTAGCCCTGTAAGGTATCCCCGTAGTGGCTCTGTACGTTATCCCCGTCGTGACCCTGTAAAGTATCCCCGTCGTGCCCTGAAGCATCCCCGTAGTGGCCCTGTAAGGATCCCTGTAGTGGCCCTTAAGGTATCCCGTAGTGGCTCTGTAAGTTATCCCCGTCGTGACCCTGTAAAGTATCCCGTCGTGGCCCTGTAAAGTATCCCCGTCGTGGCCTGTAAGGTATCCCCGTTGTGGCACTGTAAGGTATCCCCGTCGTGACCTGTAAAGTATCCCCGTCGTGGCCCTGTAAAGTATCCCCGTCGTGGCCTGTAAGGTATCCCTGTAGTGGCCCTGTAAAGTATCCCTGTAGCCCTGTAAAGTATCCCCGTCGTGGCCCTGTAAGGTATCCCCGTCGTGGCCCTGTAAAGTATCCAAGTCGTGGCCCTGTAAAGTATCCCGTCGTGACCTTGTAAGCATCCCCGTCTGACCTGAAAGTATCCTGTCGTGCCCTGTAAGGTATCCCCGTCGTGGCTCTGTAAGGTATCCCTCGTCGTGACCCTGTAAGTATCCCCGTCGTGGCCCTAAGGTATCCCTGTCGTGGCCCTGTAAGGTATCCCTCGTCGTTGCCCTGTAGTATCCCCGTCGTGGCTCCTGTAAAGTATCCCCGTCGTGACCTGTAAGTATCCCGTCTGGCCTGTAAGGTATCCCCGTCGTGGCCCTGTAAGGTATCCCCATCGTGGCCCTGTAAGGTATCCCCGTCGTGGCCCTGTAAGGTATCCCCGTCGTGGCCCTGTAAAGTATCCCGTCGTGGCCCTTAAGGTATCCCGTCGTGGCCCTGTAAAGTATCCCCGTCGTGGCCCTGTAAGGTATCCCCGTCGTGGCCTGTAAGGTATCCCCGTCGTGGCCTGTAAGGTATCCCGTCGGCCCTGTAAGGTATCCCCGTCGTGGCCCTGTAAGTATCCCCGTCGTGGCCCTGTAAAGTATCCCTGTCGTGGCCCTGTGAAGCATCCCCGTCGTGGCCTGTAAAGTATCCCGTCGTGGCCCTGTAAGGTATCCCCGTCGTGGCCCTGTAAAGTATCCCCGTCGTGGCCCTGTAAAGTATCCCCGTCGTGGCCCTGTAAGGTATCCCGTCGTGCCCTGTAAGGTATCCCCATCGTGGCCCTGTAAAGTATCCCCGTCGTGGCCCTGTAAATTATCCCCGTCGACCCTGTAAGGTATCCTCGTCGTGGCCCAGTAGCATCCCCGTCGTGGCCCTGTAAAGTATCCCCGTCTTGGCCCTGTAGGTATCCTCGTCGTGGCCCTGTAAAGTATCCCGTCGTGGCCCTGTAAAGTATCCCCGTCGTGGCCTGTAAAGTATCCCCGTCGTGGCCCTGTAAGGTATCCCCGTCTGGCCCTGTAAAGTATCCCCGTCGGGCCCTGTAAGAGGTTTCCTGAATTTATTTCTCTTATTTTTTTTCCTCCAACTTTTTTGTTTCTCTCGTAGCTAGAGAACGCCTCATCCGATCAGCTTCAAATTTTCAACACTCGTGCACAGTGACGACGACCAGAGTCTTGCAACAATAGGTATGTTCACGTGCTTTGTGACTAAAGTTGTTGAAGCCATCGTCAGCCTCCTGGTGAAGCCATCGTCAGCCTCCTGGTGAAGCCATCGTCAACCTCCTGGTGAAGTCATCGCCAGCCTCCTGGTGAAGCCATCGTCAGCCTCCTGGTGAAGCCATCGTCAGCCTCCTGGTGAAGCCATCGTCAGCCTCCTGGTGAAGCCATCGTCAGCCTCCTGGTGAAGCCATCGTCAGCCTCCTGGTGAAGCCATCGTCAGCCTCCTGGTGAAGCCATCGTCAACCTCCTGGTGAAGTCATCGCCAGCCTCCTGGTGAAGCCATCGTCAGCCTCCTGGTGAAGCCATCGTCAGCCTCCTGGTGAAGTTATCGTCAGCCTCCTGGTGAAGCCATCGTCAGCCTCCTGGTGAAGCCATAATCAGCCTCCTGGTGAAGCCATCGTCAGCCTCCTGGTGAAGCCATCGTCAGCCTCCTGGTGAAGCCATCGTCAGCCTCCTGGTGAAGCCATCGTCAGCCTCTTGGAACGCCACGAGGAACTTCCGAAATCCTTAGCATCGGAGCTTGAAACCTTCAAAAAATTTGCCTTCTAATTCGACGAGGCTGGAGAGGCAGCTCCAGTCAGCTGCTGCTGCTCCAGTCAGCTGCTGCTGCTCCAGTCAGCAGCTGCTGCTCCAGTTAGCTGCTGCTCCAGTCAGCTGCTGCTCCAGTCAGCAGCTGCTGCAGATTTCAATATTTTATGTGTAAAATAGTGTGATATTTTATGCCCGTTAAATTACGTTAAATAAGTTGCAGTTTGTTTCTTGTGATCGACTTCAGTGTTCGTTGAACGACGCCTCTGAGAGCCACCACACTACCTCAGTGTTCGTTGAACGACGCCTCTGAGAGCCACCACACTACCTCAGTGTTCGTTGAACGACGCCTCTGAGAGCCACCACACTACCTCAGTGTTCGTTGAACGACGCCTCTGAGAGCCACCACACTACCTCAGTGTTCGTTGAACGACGCCTCTGAGAGCCACCACACTACCTCAGTGTTCGTTGAACGACGCCTCTGAGAGCCACCACACTACCTCAGTGTTCGTTGAACGACGCCTCTGAGAGCCACCACACTACCATGAAGGTTCATCTGCTTGCTGGAAAATGTCTTGATCTGCTCAATTAACAAAATAAAATCGGTGGAGTCCGTAACTAGAGAATGATTCATCTGATCGTCTTCAAATTTTCATCAATAGTGTTGTTTCCTGAACACAAAATAAGTCACACTTTATTGGCCGCCATAAGGTTCAATAACTAAAGAATGCTTCTTCTGATAGACTTCAACTTGTGTATGATGATACATCAATAAGCCTGACACTCACAGCCTCATAAGTTTACTGAAATTGTTAAAAAAATGGAATCACTGGAATCAGATCAATTACTAAAAAAATGCCTTTTTTGATCGGCTTGAAACTTTCACCGTTGGTGAGTTTTGTTAAAAGAAAGTTTGATGTTCACTTTGAGTCGCGAAAATTTCATTTTGCCGTTTTTATTAATACAATGTTTCTCATGCAATAACTAAAGATCGGCTTCAAACCCTTACCGCTGGTCTGTCTTAACTGACAAAAATGTTTTTTACATTAGTTTCGAGATGAGCGGCTGCCAATTTTCAGTTTATAAACCAATTTTATTCAGTTTTTTTTTCTTAATTAAGGAAATAAAAAAAACTTTATTTTTTCTCTCATGGAATTTTGGAGAATTTGAAAAAAAATATATACATATATCAAGTTTTTAGGGCGTTTTTAAATTTAATGAGGATAATTTTTTTTCTATTTTCAGGATATAGATCACTCAGAGATAACATGAGTAAGCCTCTTCAGTTTAACTTTAAAGATGATGTAAATTAGACTGGTGCTGTGTATATCATATTTCGCCTCTTTTATTGAAGGAATTATGATAATAATGTCCATGTGATGACTTGTGAATATCACTACTGATTCACTTCATATCGTTATGTTAACATTTACCTGCATTACAAAATTATGCCTCACTCTGCACTATTCCAGTCGCGTGCATTAAGGTAGAGGGGACTATGGTTATGCATTACGGGGGATACCTATCTCAGATCGTGCAGCGACCGAAACTAGAGGTCGATTAAGATTTTGTAGTCCCCTGGACTACAGGTACTGTGAGGCCCCTGGGTTACAGGTACTGTGAGGCCCCTGGGTTACAGGTACTGTTAGGCCCCTGGGTTACAGGTACTGTGAGGCCCCTGGGTTACAGGTACTGTGAGGCACCTGGGTTACGGGTACCATCAGGCCCCCTGGGCTACTCTTACTGTGAGGCCCCTGGGCAACAGGTACTGTCAGGCTCCTTATAGGGATCCACTCTTAAATCTCTATCAAAAATTAATCACAAGAGTCGAGAGTTCATCATTTACGTGACATAATAACATACTAACATTATAAACTTATAGCAACAACCTCCGGAGACCCTCCAGCTGGCGGAGGACCCTGGGCTGCAGCCCCTGGAGACCCTCCAGCTGGCGGAGAACCCTGAACTGCAGCCCCTGGAGCACATGGCTGAAACACATCTAGTTTTGTGATGGAGTTACGTCTGTGTTGTGCCCTGGACCCTATGTATTTTTTGTCATCATTATTAAGCACAATGAGTGCACCAATTGCGTGCACCAACTGTGTGCACCAACTGTGTGCACCAACTGTGTGCACTTACCCTCCGACCCTTTCAAAGACTCCGTCACAAAGAGCAGTAAACCTCGTATATAATATCACTTTTATCGGTGTTCCACTTTGTCGTTGGCTTTCAACTGAGCCATTGTTCCACCCGCCGGTAAACACCGCCTGCGTGTGGAACATAATGAACAATGGCTCAAGTGAAAGCCAATAAAAACGTGGAACACTAAACACCTCATACAGGAGGGCTCCTTATACAGGACCCTCCTGTGTGAGGAAGGTCAAGAAACAACCATTATTACAGGATGTCGTAAGAGTTAGTTTTGTTTTTTCCACCGTCTCATCGTGAGTTGATGATTGATGAGGTGACCGAGAAAGAACTGTTGGGTTGATGTATATGGAGAATACTTGTAAGATGATGGTTCGTAGAGAAAGACTTTCGTACAGAGTAAATGTAGATGATACTTTGTTGCATTACAACCTCCCTTGTTGTGGCTTTATGACCTTCCTTGTTGTGGCTTCATGACCTCCCTTGTTGTGGCTTCATGACCTCCCTTGTTGTGGCTTCATGACCTCCCTTGTTGTGGCTTTATGACCTCCCTTGTTGTGGCTTTATGACCTTCCTTGTTGTGGCTTTATGACCTTCCTTGTTGTGGCTTCATGACCCCCCCTTGTTGTGGCTTTATGACCTTCCTTGTTGTGGCTTTATGACCTTCCTTGTTGTGGCTTCATGACCCCCCCTTGTTGTGGCTTCATGACCCTCCCTTGTTGTGGCTTTATGACCTTCCTTGTTGTGGCTTTATGACCTTCCTTGTTGTGGCTTTATGACCTTCCTTGTTGTGGCTTTATGACCTTCCTTGTTGTGGCTTTATGACCTTCCTTGTTGTGGCTTCATGACCTTCCTTGTTGTGGCTTTATGACCTTCCTTGTTGTGGCTTTATGACCTTCCTTGTTGTGGCTTCATGACCCCCCCTTGTTGTGGCTTTATGACCTTCCTTGTTGTGGCTTTATGACCTTCCTTGTTGTGGCTTTATGACCTTCCTTGTTGTGGCTTTATGATCTTTCTTGTTGTGGCTTCATGACCTTCCTTGTTGTGGCTTCATGACCCCCCTTGTTGTGGCTTTATGACCTTCCTTGTTGTGGCTTTATGACCTTCCTTGTTGTGGCTTTATGACCTTCCTTGTTGTGGCTTTATGATCTTTCTTGTTGTGGCTTCATGACCTTCCTTGTTGTGGCTTTATGACCTTCCTTGTTGTGGCTTTATGACCTTCCTTGTTGTGGCTTTATGACCTTCCTTGTTGTGGCTTTATGATCTTTCTTGTTGTGGCTTTATGACCTTCCTTGTTGTGGCTTTATGACCTTCCTTGTTGTGGCTTTATGATCTTTCTTGTTGTGGCTTCATGACCTTCCTTGTTGTGGCTTTATGACCTTCCTTGTTGTGGCTTTATGACCTTCCTTGTTGTGGCTTCATGATCTTTCTTGTTGTGGCTTCATGACCTTCCTTGTTGTGGCTTTATGACCTTCCTTGTTGTGGCTTTATGACCTTCCTTGTTGTGGCTTCATGACCTTTCTTGTTGTGGCTTCATGATCTTTCTTGTTGTGGCTTCATGATCTTTCTTGTTGTGGCTTCATGACCTTTCTTGTTGTGGCTTCATGACCTTTCTTGTTGTGGCTTCATGATCTTTCTTGTTGTGGCTTCATGACCTCCCTTGTTGTGGCTTCATGATCTTTCTTGTTGTGGCTTCATGATCTTTCTTGTTGTGGCTTCATGACCTCCCTTGTTGTGGCTTCATGATCTTTCTTGTTGTGGCTTCATGACCTTTCTTGTTGTGGCTTCATGACCTTTCTTGTTGTGGCTTCATGACCTCCCTTGTTGAATATTTTTTATACTAATAGTCGTAGTGCGAGAAATAAGATGGACGAGTTTAGATTAGTTGCAAGTGCAGGTAATATTGATGTTTTTGCAATAACTGAAACATGGTTTAATATGAAAAATCGGGACTTGCCTGCCGAATGTCACATTCAGGGTTTTAAATTTTTCCAAGTAGACAGAAGTATCGGGAAGGGGGGTGGGGTGGCACTCTATGTCCGTGATCATTTAAATTGTTGCATAAAAACGGGTATTAAGTCTGAAATAATACATACAGAGTCTGTCAGGATAGAATTTTCAGAGGAGTGTGAAAAAATTATTTTAGGCGTGATATACCGTCCCCCAAACTTAAATAGGGAACAAGGGAAACTACTTTGGGAGGAAATTGTTAAGGCCACAAGGCATGACAACGTAGTAATTCTAGGGGACTTTAACTTTAGTCAGATTGATTGGATTTCTTGACAGGTAATTTAGAATCTAACGACTTTTTAGAAGTAGTTCAGGATTGTTTTTTGAAGCAGTTTGTGACAGAACATACAAGGGGAAATAATCTGCTTGACTTGGTTTTGGCAAACGAGGAAACCCTTGTTATTAATTAAGAAATAACAGAAGAACTCAGCACAAGCGACCACAAGTCAATTACCTTTAGCATTGACTGGATGTATGATAGTAGGGATAATTCAGTAACTGTCCCACATTTTCGCTTAGCAGATTATAATGGGCTTAGAGAACACTTATCATCTATGGACTGGGGCAACGAAGAGAGCTATCAATATGACAGCTTTCTTAACACTGTACAGGCTGCCCAAAGAACATTTATCCCATATAAAGAAATTAGATCAAGTAGAAATCACCAAAAATGGATGAATAATAGGCTCAAATATCTTTTACTGCAGAAGAAAGGAATTTATAGGCGCATAAAAGGAGGTGAGGGTCATCTTATAAATCAGTATACTGACATTAAGAGGGATGTAAAAAAAAAGGGATAAGAAAAGCTAAATGGGACTATGAAATTAAAGTTGCTAGGGATTCAAAAACTAACCCCAAAAGTTTTTTCCAGGTTTATAGAACAAAAGTTAGAGATAAGATAGGTCCCCTTAAAAATAACTCTGGACATCTTACTGACAAGAAGAATGATATGTGCTCTATTTTTAATAATTATTTTCTCTCGGTTATCACACAGGAAGACACTAATAATATCCCAGTAATTAATTTTTATAGTGGCCTTGAAGATGATAAATTAAGTAATATCACAGTCACTAGCGAAATGGTTATGAAACAAGTAGACCGACTTAAACAAAATAAATCGCCGGGTCTTGATGAGCTTTTTGCAAGGGTTCTTAAGGAATGCAAAATGGAACTCTGTGAACCATTAACTAACATTTTTACCTTATCTCTTCAAACAGGTGTAGTGTCTGATATGTGGAAGATTGCTAATGTAATTCCTATTTTTAAAGCAGGGGATAAGTCACTACCATCAAATTACCGCCCAATAAGCCTGACCTCAATTGTAGGCAAATTACTAGAGTCAATTATAGCTGATTTCATAAAAAGCCATCTGGATAAACATAATTTGATTAATGATACTCAGCATGGATTCACGAGGGGCCGTTCCTGCCTAACTAATTTATTAACTTTCTTCGGTAAAGCTTTTGAGGCTGTTGATAACGATAAAGAATTCGATATTGTTTATATAGACTTTAGTAAGGCTTTTGATAGAGTACCGCACCAGAGACTATTAAAGAAAGTAGCAGCTCATGGCATTGGGGGAAAAGTGCTGTCATGGATCGAGTCATGGCTCACCAATAGGAAGCAGAGAGTATGCATAAATGGGGTTAAATCCGAGTGGGGGTCTGTAACAAGTGGCGTTCCGCAGGGATCAGTCTTGAGCTCGTTGTTGTTTATAATATATATCAATGACCTTGATGAGGGAATTACTAGTGATATGAGCAAATTCGCCGATGACACGAAGATAGGTAGGATAATTGATTCAAACGTAGATGTCAGGGAACTTCAGGAGGATTTAGACAAACTCAATTCCTGGTCAGAAAAGTGGCAGATGCAATTCAATGTAGATAAATGCAAGGTTCTGAAGCTCTTATAAGTTAAATAACGTAGAACTTAGCCATACAGATTGCGAAAAGGACTTGGGGGTTATGGTAAGCAGCAACCTTAAACCAAGACAGCAATGCCTAAGCGTACGAAATAAGGCTAACAGATTACTGGGATTCATATCAAGAAGTGTAAGCAACAGAAGTTCAGAGGTTATATAACAGCTTTATACATCATTAGTAAGGCCTCACCTAGATTATGCAGCTCAGTTCTGGTCTTCATATTACAGAATGGATATTAATTCGTTAGAAAACATTCAGCGTAGAGTGATTAAATTAATACATAGCATTAGAAATCTTCCGTATGAAGAATGATTGAAGACCCTTAAATTAGATTCACTTGTAAGACGAAGAATGAGGGGAGACATGATCGAGGTATACAAGTGGAAAATGGGTATTAACAAAGGGGATATAAATAAGGTCTTGAGGATATCTGTCCAAGAGAGAACCCGCAATAATGGATTCAAATTAGAAAAGTTTAGATTTAGAAAGGATATAGGAAAGTATTGGTTTGGAAATAGGGTAGTTGATGAGTGGAACAGTTTGCCTAGTAGGGTCATTGAAGCTAGGACCTTGGGTAGTTTCAAATTTAGGTTGGATAAATTCATGAGTGAGAGGGGTTGGATTTGAGTGGGACTTGCACATGAGTAAATAGAATTATCAAAGCTTATTTCTTGGGTAGCATTGAAAATTGGGTTGAGCAAATATTCTGTTAGTGGGATGGATTGTGAAGGACATGCCTAGTATGGGCCAACAGACCTGCTGCAGTGTTCCTCCTTTCTTATGTACTTATGGAAGATTTCTAATGCTATGTATTAATTTAGTCATTCTACGCTGAATGTTTTCTAACGAATTAATATCCATTCTGAAATATGGAGACCAGAACTGAGGCCTTACTATCGATGTATAAAGCTGTAATATAACCTCTGGACTTCTGTTGCTTACACTTCTTGATTTAAATTCCAGAAATCTGTTTGCCTTATTACGTTGGCTTAGGCATTGCTCTCTTGGTTTAAGGTTGCTGCTTACCATAACCCCCAAGTTCTTTTCGCAATCTGCATGGCTAAGTTCTACGTTATTTAACTTATAAGTGTTTGGGTTATGAACACTCCCGAGCTTCAGAACCTTGCATTTATCTACATTGAACTGCATCTGCCACTTTTCTGACCAGGAATTGAGCTTGTCTAAATCCTTCTGAAGTTTCCTGACATCTACGTTTGAATCAATTATCCTACCTATCTTAGTGTCATCGGCGAATTTGCTCATATCACTAGTAATTCCCTCATCAAGGTCATTGATATATATTATAAACAACAACGTGCCCAAGACTGATCCCTGTGGAACGCCACTTGTTACAGACCCCCACTCGGATTTAACCCCATTTATGCATACTCTCTGCTTCCTATTAGTGAGCCATGACTCGATCCATGACAGCACTTTTCCCCCAGTGCCATGAGCTGCCACTTTCTTTAACAGTCTCTGGTGCGGTACTCTATCAAAAGCCTTACTAAAATCTAAATAAACAATATCAAATTCTTTATCGTGATCAACAGCCTCAAAAGCTTTACTGAACAAGGTTAATAAATTAGATAGGCAGGAACGGCCCCTCGTGAATCCATGCTGAGTATCATTAATCAAATTATGGTTATCTAGATGGCTTATAATATCAGCTATAATTGACTCTAGTAATTTGCCTACAATTGAGGTCAGGCTTATTGGGCGGTAATTTGACGGTAGTGACTTATCCCCTGCTTTAAAAATAGGAATTACATTGGCCATCTTCCACATATCAGACACTACACCTGTTTGAAGAGATAGATTAAAAATGTTAGTTAATGGTTCACAGAGTTCCATTTTGCATTCCTTAAGAACCCTTGCAAAAAGTTCATCAGGACCCGGCGATTTATTTTGTTTGAGTCGGTCTACTTGTTTCATAACCATTTCGCTAGTGACTGTCATATTACAGAATTTATCTTCTTCAGGGCCACTATAAAAATTAATTACTGAGATATTATTGGTGTCTTCCTGTGTGAAAACCGATAGAAAATAATTATTAAAAATAGAGCACATATCATTTTCCTTGTCAGTAAGATGCCCAGAGTTATTTTTAAGGGGACCTATCTTATCTCTAACTTTTGTTCTATAAACCTGGAAAAAACTTTTGGGGCTAGTTTTTGAATCCCTAGCAACTTTAATTTCATAGTCCCATTTAGCTTTTCTTATCCCCTTTTTTACATCCCTCTTAATGTCAGTATACTGATTAATAAGATGACCCTCCCTCCTTTTATGCGCCTATAAATTCCTTTCTTCTGCCGTAAAAGATATTTGAGCCTATTATTCATCTATTTTTGGTGATTTCTACTTGATCTAATTTCTTTATATGGGATAAATGTTCTTTGGGCAGCCTGTACAGTGTTAAGAAAGCTGTCATATTGATAGCTCTCTTTGTTACCTCAGTCCACAGTTGATAAGTGTTCATTTGTGGTCGCTTGTGCCGAGTTCCTTTCTTATTTCTAAATTATTAACAAGGGTTTCCTTGTTTGCCAGAACCAAGTCAAGTAGGTTATTTCCCCTTGTAGGTTCCATCACAAACTGCTTCAAAAAACAATCCTGAATTACTTCTAAAAAGTCGTTAGATTCTAAATTACCTGTCAAGAAATTACAATCAATCTGACTAAAGTTAAAGTCCCCTAGAATTACTACTTTATCATGCCTTGTGGCCTTAACAATTTCCTCCCAAAGTAGTCTCCCTTGTTCCCTATCTAAGTTTGGAGGACAGTATATCACGCCTTAAATCAATTTTTCACACCCATCTGAAAATTCTATCCAGACAGACTATGTATGTATTATTTCAGTATTTATACCCATTTTTATTCAACAATTTAAATGATCACGGCCATAGAGTGACCCCCACCTCCCTTCCCGATACTTCTGTCTACTTGGAACACTTTTAAACCCTGAATGTGACATTCAGCAGGCATGTTCCGATTTTTCATATTAAACCACGTCTCAGTTAATGCAAAAACATCAATATTACCTCGCACTACGACTATTAGTATAAAAAAGATTCAGAGAACCTCCCTTCTCTGTACTCTTCCTGTTCATTTCTGTTTTTCCACTATACCTATTGCTATCCTTGTCACCTAGTGCCACTGGCTTTCCAATATCCACCTTATTCTGCCTATTACTAGTTTCCCTAGAATTCATAACATTACTTCACTGGGACTTCACTGTTTTCCCCCCATAACCCATACCACTAACTTTTTCTAGTCCTAACAGCTCCCTCCACTGCAGTTGCCAGTGTGCCTCCACTCTAGATCTAGATAAGTGAACCCCATCCCTGGCATACATGTCATTTCTGCCATAGAAGAGGTCCCAGTTGTCAATGAATGTTACTGCATTTTCCTTACAGTATTTGTCCAGCCAGCAATTGACACCAATTGCCCTGGACAACCATTCATTTCCAACTCCTCACCTTGTTAAAATACCCCGTTTGGTGTACTAGCCTCCAAGAGCAGTATTTTATATTGTTGTAACCACGAACCGTATGTCCTCGGATAACGGTAAAATACGTAGCTCTGCTGGGGTGCATGATTCTCGTAGGGCTGAGTGGTCCTATGGGATAGAGCATCATATGATTTTCACTCACCATGAGGCGGGCCAAAACGAAATGAGTTCGAGTCCTCGGCTATTCGCAGTGTTGGGGTTGTAAGAGAAGTGAATGCGAGGGTCTTGGCAAGAGGTGTGGGGTTAAAAGATAAAGAATCAAATACAAAGTGGGAGTTGTCACAGTTACTTTTTGCTGATGACACTGTGCTTTTGGGAGATTCTGAAGAGAAGTTGCAGAGGTTGGTGGATGAATTTGGTAGGGTGTGTAAAAGAAGAAAAGTGAATATAGGAAAGAGTAAGGTGATGAGGATAACAAAAAGATTAGGTGACGAAAGATTGGATATCAGATTTAAGGGAGAGAGTATGGAGGAGGTGAATGTATTCAGATATTTGAGAGTGGACATGTCAGCAGATGGGTCTATGAAGGATGAGGTGAATCATAGAATTGATGAGGGGAAAAATGTGAGTGGAGCACTTCGGAGTCTGTGGAGACAAAGAACTTTGTCCAAGGAAGTAAAGAGGGGAATGTATGAGAGTATAGTTATACCAACACTCTTATATGGGTGTGCAGCATGGGTGATGAATGTTGCAATCCGGAGAAGGCTGGAGGCAGTGGAGATGTCATGTCTGAGGTCTATGTGTGGTGTGAATATAATGCAGAGAATTCGGAGTTTGGAAATTAGGAGGAGGTGCGGGATTACCAAAACTATTATCCAGAGAGCTGAGGAGG
The DNA here is from genome assembly GCA_009830355.1 of Cherax destructor. Lineage (NCBI taxonomy): Eukaryota > Metazoa > Arthropoda > Malacostraca > Decapoda > Parastacidae > Cherax > Cherax destructor. The sequence goes on along the minus strand of WNWK01026962.1, from coordinate 575 downwards.
GGTTGTTGAGGTGGTTCGGACATGTAGAGAGAATGGAACGAGACAGAATGACTTTGAGAGTGTATAAATCTGTAGTGGAGGGAAGGCGGGGTAGGGGTCGGCCTAGGAAAGGCTGGAGGGTGGGGGTAAAGGAGGTTTTGTGTGCGAGGGGCTTGGACTTCCAGCAAACATGTGTGAGCGTATATGATAGGAGTGAATGGAGACAAATAGTTTTTAATACTTGACGTGCTGTTGGAGTATGAGCAAAGTAACATTTATGAAGGGATTCAGGGAAACCGGCAGGCCGGACTTGATTCCTGGAGATGGGAAGTACAGTGCCGGCACTCTGAAGGAGGGGTGTTAATGTTGCAGTTTTATAACTGTACTGTAAAGCACCCCTCTGGCAAGACAGTGATGGAGTGAATGGTGATGAAAGTTTTTCTTTTTCGGGCCACCCTGCCTTGGTGGGAATCGGCCGATGTGTTAATAATAATAATAATATATATATATATATATATATATATATATATATATATATATATATATATATATATATATATATATATATATATATATATATATATATATATATATAT